>CAUYUJ010014195.1:0-87500 GCA_963575745.1 Prorocentrum cordatum
TCCTCCTGCTCCTGCTCCTGCTCCTGCTCCTCCTCCTCCTCCTCCTCCTCCTCCTCCTCCTCCTTTTGTCTCCTCCCCTTCCTCCGACTCCGTGCCTTGGGGGCCTCTTAGGGCTTCTTGGAGCCTCGTGATCCTTTTTGAGGACGTCTCTGGGCCTCCCGGTGGCCAAGCGAAAAAGCTCGAAGGCCAAAACCATTCATTTCCGTTGGCTTGTGAAGATTTAGAATTGTCTGAGGGGCTCGGGGGGGTCTCCTGGAGGTCTCCAGAGCTGTCCTGAGCGTCCCTGGAAACTTATTGGGGGTTCTTGGAGGCCTCGGGGAACGTTTGTGAGGCCTCTTGGGAGCTTTTTGGGGGCCTCTTGGAGGCCTCAAGGGGCGGAGAGCTCGAAATGTCGGTTCGTGTTCCCCCTTCTATGGTCCCTCTTGAAGCGTTCTTGGGGCCCTCTTGGGCTGCCTTTGAAACCTCTTGGACCGTCTGGGGGGACTCTTGGGCCGTCTCGGCGCCCACTTTGGGGCCTCTGAAGCCGTGTCGGGGCGATAGTTGATGCCTGCGGGGCCGTCTTGGAGCGTCGGGAAGCCGAAAAGGCAGAAACACGAAAATTCAGTTCAAAAAACTATCGGAAAATCAATGATTTCTGCCTCTCGGGGCCCTTCTGGGAGTGCTCTTGGAGACGTGCTAAAGCCTGTTTTGGGCCGTCTGGAGGTCATCTTGGGCGTGTTGGCACGATATGTCGGCGACTGTGGGCCATCTTGGAAGACTCTTTGGGGTCCTTCTCATATGTTTGGGAGCTGCTTTGGACAGCCTGGTGGCGTCCCTGGCGGCCTGGTCCCCCCATGCGCTGTCGGGGGGCCCGTCCTGCCCCCCCCCCCCCGCCTCGTGTCTCTCTCTTTTTCTCTTTCTCTCTCTCTCTCTCTATATATATATGTGTGTGTGCGCATGTATATAAAAATAAGTAGATCAAAATGTGTATATATATGGTTTACATAGTCTCTCTCTCTATATATATAGATATGTACATATATGCATACGCATATCTATACACATACATATATATCTGAATACGCCGGCGCTTGGTTTGAATCAATTGCTTGACGCTGTGGTCCGTGCTTGCTTGAGTGAGCCTGGGGGGCCAGGTCTGGAGGGTGGGGGCGCAGGGCGCCTGGGAGGCGTGCCACTTTCTCTTTCAATCTGCAGTGTCCGCCGTGTCCGCTTGGGATCCACTGGCCGCCACGGGAAACGCGCCGACACCTCAAAAGTTGCACCGACGACCAGGCAATACATTGCCAGGTTCCTGCGCGCAGGAGCATACTCAAAACTCAACTTCTTGCCCCCCTTCCGCCGCGTCCCTCCTCCTCCTCCTCGTCCGCCCTCCCTTGAGTTTCGACGGGATAGGGCTCGGCTCAGATCGGGGAGCGGTGCCTGTCTGCGCGACGTCCAACTCGGTCCTGCCTCCTGCCCTCCCTCCCTCCCTCCCCCCCCCCCCCCCGGGCCTGCTCCCCCCCATCCCCATCTCCTCGATCCCTCCCCCCTCCTCCTGCCTCCTTCCTCGTTCAACACTCCACTTCCCAGCATCTCCTCACCCTTACGGCCCACCTGTTCCCGCATGCCTCCTCCCTACTCCCTCTCCCGACTGAACATGCCCCCTTCCCTACCTCATCCTCCTCCCTCCCCAATGCTCCTCCCATATCCTTCTACGTCTCCCTTGTCCATCCATCCCTCCCTCGTCCTCCTGCCTGCATCTCCCTCCTCCTCACCCCTCGCTTATCCCTCCTTTTCCCCTTCACCCTCCATGCTCCTTCCATTCCTCCACCCCTGTGTCTCCTCAGCCTCCCCCTCACGGACTGGGATCGAATGCTGAGAGGCGCACGTACAATCCAGCCAAACGCACATGGATGAATTGAACGAGATGCCTACGATAACCAATGAATAAAACGTAAGGGCAAGATACTTTCCGAAATCCCAACACACCGGCCACAAATTCCCCTCCCGCTTGCCTGCTTTACCCTTCCGCCAACTTTACCCTTCTTTTATCAATAAGACACTGTGACCTTTGCAAGGCGTAGTCCCAGCCCATGATGGTGCCGCGCTTGCCGTTGAGATCCGCTCTGGACTTGAGCTCCTGCGCAAACAACTGCTCACTGCAAAAAATGAATTGAACAAACAATCACAGCAAGCACGCTGAGGGCGCAAAGCGTGCACCAACCACCAGCCCAGCCCAGCCCCGCTCTGGGATCGGGGAGGTCCCTCGAGGCCTCCCGAGGCCCCTGGAGCCCCCCAGGTACGACCACCCCCCGAGACCTCCGGAGGGCCGGGACGCTCTCGAGGCCTCAGGGCGACCCGGAAAGGGCAGACTACACTGCAGAAAACAGCGGCCCTCGATGATCGACCCGCCTCCTCGGTAGTCACCTCCTTCTTCCCCTCCGTCTGCCTCTCCTCCAGACCTCCGACCTCGTGTAGTTGTTGTTCCAATGCGCGGCTCCAGATCTCTCGGAACCATGCTTGTCCCGGGTCGTGCTTGATTGCCCCCATAACCCATAGCCCCCAAACTCTCACTTGATGCAGAAACCTGCGAAACACCTCCGCCTTGACATTGAAGGGAGCCTCCTCCAGATAATTGGCCCCTGGTCCTGTGTCGAAGTGTCTTCGTGCTAGAATTTCGAAGAAAACCCAGCCATGGCGACGAAAAGCCGACCGGAAGCCCCAGAAGGCACAAAGTCTCAGCGTGACAAATCTGAGCCCTCCTCCTCTCCCTTCCCCAATCGACCTCTGGAGACCTCCTGGAGTGCGCTCTGGCCCCGCATTGAAAAGGAGCTGCCGTCCATGCTTCTAGCTGAAGGACGGTGACGAGGTAGCATACAGTCCCAAGAATGTCCAGCGAGAACCCCGCTTTGAAAAAGAGCCGCCCTCAATCCGTGAGATTCCACGAAAATTCAAGCGTACGCCTACAAGCTCGGAAGGACTTAGCTACAAAAAGCGTCGAGCATCTGTGTGACGGCTGCTGACTCATGACGAACGCATAGTCAAAATGGTTATGAATTTTGAATAAGAACTAGTGGTTGCATACAACTGTTGAAACTAATCGATACCGTTACACGGCACTAATGCGAGATAAACGTTCTGAAAACGAATTCGATCCATCCATGTCACTGTTGGAATGATGTTGAACGCATGTGCGCGGCAATGAGGCGAGCGAACACCACATGTCGAAAACGGACCGTGCTGTATCCGTGTAACGGCTCGCTTCAAGATAAAAAGCGCGAAGCGCCAAAGCGAGAATCACGCTTGATCAAGAAACCTCATTCGTCCCTTTCACTGCTGAAAGCGCTCGAGATGCATGCGTGCGGCACCACGGCGACACACACCCCCTTTGAAAACGACATGTGCTTCCTCCGGGCCAAAAGTTGGGCGCCCGAGTTATCCGGGGTAACTCGGGTCCGTGGTAACTCGGGTCTGGACTCCCGAAACAGGAACCCGAAGTATCCCTGACCCGAGCTACCCCTGATGATTCGGGGCTCTGAAAGTGCGCAGGCCAATCACCTCGACGCCCGCGCAGCGGACGACCCCCGGGAACGTCCCCTCGAGGATCGCGAGGCCGCGACCCGAGCACGAGCACCCGCCGGGCTGCACACGACGTGGAGCGGGCTGCACACGACGTGGAGCACCCGCCGGGCTGCACACGACGTGGGCGGCTGCCCACGGCGAGCTCGACGCGCTGCAAACCCCGCGCTCCCTCCGTGCGGCGGCCGCCAACGCGCAAGGCCAGGCGCCCGCGCGCGCTGCGCGGGCCTCTCCTGGCCACGGCGAGCCTCGGCCCCGCCCCTCCGCGCAGCAGAACTCCCCGGCGCAGCTCGGAGGACCGGCCCGAAGACCAGAGCTCGTCCTCCTCCTCCTCCTCCTCCTCCTCCTCCTCGTCGTCGTTGTCCTCCTCCTCCTCGTCGTCGTCCTCCTCCTCCTCCTCCTCCTCGTCGTCGTCCTCCTCCTCCTACTCCTCTCCCCCTCCCCTCGTCCTCCTCCTCCTCCTCCTCGTCGTCGTCCTCCTCCTCGTCGTCGTCCTCCTCCTCCTCCTCCTCTCTCGTCGTCGTCCTCCTCCTCCTCGTCGTCCTCTCCTCCTCCTCCTCCTCCTCCTCCTCCTCCTCCTCCTCCTCCCTCCCTCTCCTCCTCCTCCTCCTCGTCCTCCTCCTCCTCCTCCTCCTCCTCGTCCTCCTCCTCCTCCTCCTCCTCCTCCTCCTACCTCCCTCCCTCCAGCCCATTTGCCCAGGTCCGCGGCACTAGGGCCTTTTCGCCCCCTCCCGCTGTCGCCCCCGACTCGCCCTGAGGATCGGGGGGGGATTCCCGACACACTCATTCACACCTTTTCCGATACTATTACATGAATCCTTGATTGATGTGGAACGCCCTTTTGAACCTTGTACTGTACAACCCCCTGCACCTCCTGGAGGCATGGAGGGCAGAGGACATATCGGAGTGCCTCTCGCTCGTTGATATCATTGTGTGTCCTGGCACGAAGAAAACTTCAACAACCAGTTACTACGTCCAACACGAGGAACCACTTGGTCTTCGAGTTCGGGTGGGAGAAGGGCAGGCGTATCAATAAATCATCTGGCTGCGCCATTTTCGTCAGAAAGAGATCCATTCGTCGCACGCATGTGGTTGATCTAAAATACCCACCGCAGAACTTGGCAGGAAGAGGAGGCTTACTCAGAGTTCGTTCTGGAGCCTTCGGCATTACGACTATTGCTGCTTACTTCCCGCCAGCGAATAACCTGAAAGCAGATCACTGGAGGCAGACTTGCCGACAACTAACATCTTGGCTACACAAGTCAATCCAGGAGGCCAAGAGGAGATCGCTGGTCGTCGTGGCCCTAGATGGCAGCTGTCAATTTGGGTTACGCCGAGTCGGACAAGGGCTACCGACGCCTACCAACGACAACAGGCATGTTGGGCCCTGGGCGAACTCTATCGAGAACGAAACCTCCATTGAATTGTGGGGTATTCTTGAGATGGAACATATGGCAGTGGCGACAACTTTTTTCCTGTTGGACCCACGTATTTTGGTGCCGAACATTCCAGCGCCCCAGATCATATCCTAATCCCAGCGGATGCAGTGGCGGCTACGCTGAACTGCAGAACCCTTCGCAAGGCCATGAAGGATCTTCAGATCATCCCCGACTGGCGCCGACGTGATCACGCACCAGTTCTTTGGCAGGCTCATTATCAACTGCAGGCCCCACCATCGGCGCCCGCGGCAGCACGTTGGGATCGGGACTATCTCTCGCGCGTGATGCAGCTGGGTAGGGGAGGCGGCGCTGAGATCCTGGGAGAGCTCGAGAGACTGTGCGAGGATTCTAGAGGCACCTGGGAAAGAGATACCACTAGGCTGGACCCGTCCACGGCTTGGGAATCTTTGGTCCAGGACATTCGCTCTGCCGCTCTCCCAAAGGCCACGCTTCAACAGAGGGCAGGTACTCCGCTCACGCATCTCCTTCAGCAGAGGGAAGCGGCCCTGGCCAAGAGGAAGCACGCTCGCAAAACCTGCTACGCCGAGGACGATCGACTCGTGCTCCGACAGATTGAGAAGGACCTCGAGGCGCTCAAGAGGAAGCTAGACCTCGAGCGGATTGAGGGGCTCATGCAGGAAGCTCGTATGCAACATGAACGCGGAAACGCCACGAACCTGTGGCGCACGATCTATGCTGTGGGTTCCAGATGTCGAGGTTCCAGACAGCGGTGTTTCAACGTGCCTGACTGCTACCTGCCGAGCCTCCAGGAGTGGGAGCACACAATGGTGGCGACGGCGAGAGAGGGCGGCTTCAGTGCCAAAGTGCTTCAAGAGCCCGCAGGGGCCGCAGCAGAGGAGCTGCGGAGGCTGGAGGATGAGGGCCTCGACTACTACGCGGGCGCGCCTGCTTCATTGGCACGTGACGATTGGTTTCGCACACTCGATCAGCTTCGCCGAGCTGCTCGACGTAGGTATGCGCCTGATCACTCGGTACAAGCGGAACTCTGGTACTGGCTCATGCTGCAAGCCGCGCGTGACTTCACGGGGGCGTGGCCGCACGCGGAGCATTTAGGTGGGCGTGCGCTCGAGGCTGTGCATTCCCGTCGGCACGTTGAGCGCCCCTGTTTCACGCAGCGCCTTCGCCGACTATTTCGCCAGATCCGAAGCAAGAGTCGCAGGCCCCACCAGTGGCACTGGAGTCGGAGGTTTCAGCTGTCGAAGGGGAACGGGCGGAATAACACGAAAGCCATGATATTGATTCATTGCTATTGCCCGTTTGCGAAGGCCTGCTGGTTTCGTGGCATGTATATCAGGCACCGTAGACCCCCCCCCCCCCCCCCACACACACACCCACCCCACACCGCATGCGCATGGGTACGCGGCGCATCGCACAGGACAGAAAGCACAACTAGTGGCAAAAGTGCATAGCTGGAGGTTGAAGAAGTTAGGCATCTCTCACCTGCTTGTCAAGAAAGACATGTCGAATGCGCCCCCCTCGACCTCGCACGTTGCATTGCAGGAGACGGCGATGGGCGTTATACCTCAACCGCAGGATAGGGCGCTGCTGCATCAGCGTCACACAGAGACGGTGGTGGAGATACGGGCGGGGGAGCAAGTTGATTACTTTCAGCCTACACATGGTTCTGGGACCTATTTGTGCGCAGTTTCTTGAGGCCTATCGAGTCGTGGAGAGATCAGCTCTACCAAGACGTCACACTGCGTCAAGATGAGCGCCTGTTGGCGCCAGTTCCTCTTCTTCGAGCCTCGAGCCTGATGACCTGTGCCTTGACGGGAGAGATGCATGACGTTGCTATCAGAGACTGCGCTGACGACATACATCAGACGATACCTCTCACGTGCCCGAACCCGCTGTAGGCCAGGTCTCGCGTGCTCGCCTCGAACGCTATCCTAGATCTAGAACTTCAGGAACAGGGTGGGTTCGCGCAGAACCACGATAAAGAGGTCTGTATGCCTGTCATGGTGGGTCCTGGGGCCTACTCGGCCACTCGTTCCCTGCTCTCTCAAGGGGTTCTTATGCCTGGGGTGGTCTCGGCTGAATCAGTTCACCTGGGGGGAATGGAGCAACTTGCTGGGGGATGATGAGCTGAGATCAGGAGGGGGGTGGAGGCGCCCAAAGCGGCTTGGAGGAGGTCTGGGCATATTCTGGGATACCACACACCCCAGTAGAGTGAAGAGGATGGCGTTCTCTGGCCTGATTATCAGTGCTGCTTACTCGGGTTTGGAGACCTACCTCCCTGGCAAGCTTGATTTGAAACGGCTCGATGTCGCGGTCTTCAATTTCGCCCGCGTTGTACTCCGCGACCGTCAACCCGAGTTTGATCCAAGGGACCCTGGCCAGACTCCGAAATACAGATCGATGTCGGAAACGCAAGTGATGGAGGAACTCAGGATCACGGACTCCAGGGCTGAGCTGTTGATTCGACAGTTGCGGCAGTGGCAGCGCCTTATTCGTTTCCCTGCTGATAGCAGGCAGGTCCTCACTGTGCCGTTCGGTTCGCTGGGCGGCCTGGAGGAGGGCAGTGCTTTTACTCCGACTGGCAGGATTGCCAGCAACGCCAATCCGTGGGCCAACAACCAATTCGAGCAAGATGTCGGGGCTTTACAGTACCTGCGCAATGGCCCCGAGTTTCTCGCGACCCACTCGCTATTTAAGATCCTCACATAGCAGTCCGTGAGTAAGAAGTTCTGCAGTTTCAATCCTACCCTTCTTCGTTAAGTTCCAGAGCTCCGCAGCCAGGCACAAGCCCGAAGGGCCCAGAATATACCCCCAGAGGATCCCCTTCAAGAGCACGTCTGCGATCTACCTGGAGAGGATGGAGGGATGTGCGGGATGGTCTACTATAGTAGGGGTGCGTTTATGGCCCATCAGTGTCATCATCCAGCGCATAAGATGCGGGTCCCCTCTAACATGTTGGTCCTGTCAAACCAGTGCATCTACTGTATGTCGACCTTTCGGAGCCAAGTCACCGCCAGGAAGCATGTCGTACAGTCGCTTCGCAGGGGGAGATGTCTGTGTGATATGAGTCCCTATGCTCCGCCTGTCCAGGAAACTGTTGATCTACACTGCCCTTTCTGTCAGGATCTGGATTCGGTCATGCCCTGTTTCGTGGACGTTATGCCGCCAGGCTCGGGACACATTGAGCCTTTCGATACTTTCGCTGAGCTCCAGAGGCACATCAGAGATGTTCACGCCCCCCAGCCACCCGCACTAGTGTTCGACGAACATGGATTTGGCGGAGAGGGCGATGAGGCAAGGTGCAGAGGAGCGAGGTCGCGCCCTCCGCACTCGCAGCGTAGAGCGCAGAGGCAGACCACAGGCCGACGCGGAGGAGACCTGGCCCCCCTTGTCGGGCGAGGGGAAGGAGCCCCAGGACCTCAGCAGGCGGCCCGACTCGAGGAAGGAGGCGCTCCTCAACGGCAGCAGCAGCAGCAGCACAGAGTCGGACCAGAGTCGGATCGCAGTACCAGGGCGCACGCCGACGTCTTCGACCAGGCCGACAACAGGTTCGGGCTCCAGAGACAGGACATCAAGAGCCTGCAGAAGGAGGCCATACCGATGGAGCTCAAGCAGGCGTCCTGCCCTGCGCTGGCCCGCATGACGCTGCGGTGCACACAGTGCATGCCAGCGCTGGAGGCGACGGCGTTCCACCAGTTCCTCGAGAAGGATCACCAGATCTGCCAGTACTTCGTACAGCAGGCTACCAAGCTGCGACGGGAGAGCGCGCAGACGCTACGGGAGAAGGCCAAGGTCCCCGAAATAGTCGCCCTCGGAGTATCTCGCCAGCACCTGTGGCTGGCCGGGCTCGGAACGGTTCGACAACAAGGAGAGTGGGTCGGAGCGGCCAATACGAAAGTGATCGACGCCATCAAGCCCGACGGAACGATGACCAACGAGAAAGTGAGCGACATGGTCAGTCAACGCGAGATATCCCTCACACACGACAGGAGAACCATGAAGAGACACATCTCGGCAGAGAGCTCTGGCGCCGTGCCGCAGCTGCTAGACTGCTTGAGGCTGCACGGGGTGGAGATCAAGCGCAGGACTCCACCGAAGTCGCACAACGAGCGGATCATGCAGATACGGTTGGATCAAGCCGAGATGTAAGTAAGTCGGGGACACAGCCCCCCGAGGATCGATTTCGACACGACGAATGACATCGCCCCCCTTGTTGATTTCGACACACGGAATGTCCTCGCCCTCAAGCACGCTTTCGGCACCTCGAGCGGTGAGGCCTCTGAGGGTGAACGCTGCAGCTAGAGCGGCTTCGCCATCATATCTAGCTCCGCCGCCTAGTGAAGCCTCGAGCTCGTGTCAAATCAGGCCCGCTAGAGAGCCTAACCCCCCTTCTCCGCCCCCGACTTGTCCTCCGAGGCCTCCCCCGCCTGTCCCTCCCCCGTCGAAATCTTTTGGAGCCCCGACCCCCTCTCGTCCTCGAGTGCGACTCTAACCCCCCCTCGTCCTCGGCCGCTGAGCCTCCCTCCCCCTTTCGGAATCCTGGGGGTCGGTCTCTTGAGGCCAGCATCCTATTCGTTTAGTTGGAAGAATCCCTCGGAGACCCGACCCTGACACGCACCGAGGACGCGAGGGCTAGTGTTGGGCCTTAATTGATTCACATTCTCGCCTGCGTTCCATGTTTGTCTCGGCCTACTGTAGCAGCATCCAAGTTGTGTCGGGGACGCTCGGTGGCTTCAGGGATATCTCCGAGGCTGGAGTCCACCGTGGGGCGTACTTGCCCCCCCCCCCCCCCTAGGCACTGCCCGCTTTCGAGCGCACTCGAGGTGCTTGGGTCTTGAGGCAGTGCTGGGAAGTATTCCCGCTGGCGCTGAGTGACAGACACCCGTGCACCTGATGAGCCCGCCGACGCCGCCCTCCCTCCCCTCCCTACCGTCCTCCCCTCTCCTCCCCTCTCCAACCATCTCTGCCCCTGCCCCTCCTCGGGGGGACCGCGGCCTCGCCTGCCCCGTCGCGGCTTTGCCCGCGACGCACCCGCGTCGAGCCCGTGCCGGCCTCGTCGGATCCGTGTCGAATCCGTGTCGCATCCGCACCGGATCTACGCCAAATCCGCGTCGAGCCCGCGTCGGGCACAAGGAAACTGAAGGGGCCCCAGGACACACAAATAAATACACACAAATAAACCGATTCCCCATATTTGACCATATTTTCTGTGTTTCTGTCTTCCCCCCCCCCACTTCCCATATTTCCCCATATTTTCGGAGGAATCGAGGATTAATTGTGTCTGTGTGTTTTTTCCTCTCCTGAGAAACACCAGTCGGGGGGGCAGGCGAGGCCCCCCGAAGATGCAACGCGACGGAGCCCCTCCCGAGCTCGAAGTGGTCCTCCTTTCAGCGTCTTGGCTGTATGGCATGGCCAGCCCTGGGCTAGGACGAAACCAGGACGAGGATAAATTCGGGTGAAGATACATCGAGAATCTCTGAGCCTTCTCGCAGCGCTCCAGAACGCTCTGGAACGGACTCATCCTCGTCCTGGCTCCGTCCGAGTTAGTCCTCGGCCCCAGATAGAAGAAAAAGAGGAAGAAGAAGAAGAAGAAGAAGAAGAAGAAGAGAAAGAGGAAGAAGAGACAGCCACATTAACATACACTTTTGGTGCTCGGACTCCTTGCATTCGCGCTGCACCCCCCTGCCTGGCGCGTGGAGCGCGCCAGGGACGGCGCCGGAGGCGCCGCTGGGGGGCCCAGGCGCAGATCCGCGAGATCTGCGCGGTGCGCCAAAAAGTTATGATTATGGCGTTTCTTCTCCTTCTTCAATGAGGGGGGGGAGGAGGAGGAAGAGGAGGAGGAGGAGGAGGAGGAGGAGAAGGAGGAGGAGGGAAGTTTATGTTTACGTGTTTTTTTCTTCTTCGACCAGAGCTCTCGCGAACCCCTCGGCGGGGGCAGTGCTGCGTCCTGGGCCTCGGGCGTGCGACGCGCCCAGGGGGCCCCACGGCGGGCTCCAGGAGCCGTCGGGGACCCACCGACCCGGGCCAGTCGGGCCTCGCGGGATCCTGCCAAAGCCTGCAGAATCCTGCGGGACCCTTACGACGAAGCCAGGACGAGGACCAGCATCGGGTGAGGATGAATCGAGAATCTCTAAGATCTGGCGGCTTTGGAAGACTTTTCGGGCGCCCCGGCCTTCTCAGAGCGTTCCGGAACGCTCTGAGAGCGTTCTGGAACGCTCTGGAACGGATTTATCCTCGTCCTAGCCCTGCCCGAATCCTACAGCATCCTGCACGCAAATCTGCTACGAGCGCGCTTCGAGGAGGCCCCACGAAGCATCCCCGAGGACTCTGCCCCGCATCAGACTCGTCGTCGCCGCCGACGCCGCCGTCGTGGTCGTCACCCCTCTTCAAGGTCGGCGGCACTGGCCTTGATGCGAGGCGGGGATTTATCCACGTCAACCGCCTGGAAACCGACGTCCTTGTGCCCTAGCGGGCGGTGATTATGGATACATTTCGGCCCCCGGGGGGGCCGAATATGTCCATATCCACCGCCTGCCGAGGCTTCGAAGCGTGATCTTAAGGCGGGCCTGCTATCGGGGGATTGTCGACGAAAAAATAAAAATACACCAAAAAGGTCAAACAATCCACAAAAAATAGTCCCCAGACTATTTTTGGATTTTTGTTTGACTATCTTGGGGGTATTTCTTATTTTTCGACGAAAATCCCCCTGTAGGGGGACAGGCCCGACTTAAGACTGATCCTCCAGGCGGTGGTCGTGTATACATTCCCGCCTCGGGCTCGAGGCCTTCCCAGCCTGATGGCCGGTCTGGAAGGGACGGTCGGGCCAACAGCGGCCCCCCCGCCCGACCCAGGGCCGCTCGAGAACGATGCCCGCACCCCTCCTGGGGTTGGGTCGGGCCTGTCCCCCTGGACAGGGGGATTTGGGACGAACAAAAAATCATTGTTTTGTGTTTTATATATAAGCATATATAAATATACATATACATATATGTATATATATGTGTATATATGTATATATATATATAGAAAGCATGCCCCTAACATTGTCAAAAATGAGTGAATATAACACATCGTCCCCACACTGTTGCTTTACGATTTTGAGCAGTCCTCCCGCAAAGGGACAGGCCCGACCTGTGCGCCGAGGGCGGGTGCCGGGGAGAGGCAACGGGGGGCGCGCCTCGTGGTCCGAGGCGTGCGCGCGGACCACGAGGGGGCACCGGGCACGCTGGACGGAGGGGGGGGGCCGTGAGCTCTGGGAGGCACAGTCGGGGCGCTGACCCTCGACTATTAGTCAGAGCCCTACACGTTGCTGGGCGAGGCGGGGCTCGCGGGCCCCCGTCGGCGACGAAGGGAGGACTCGGGGTCGGTGCCTCGCCTCCCGAGCCTACCCACTAGCTGTGACGGGTGCCGGCTCTCGGGTCATGCCGTCGGGGCGTTGACCTTTGGAACCCTAGATAAGGAACGAGGCCCCTTTTTTCCATAAGTGAGCCTTCGCTTTCCGGTCGAAAGCACAAGGAAAGCCTGAGGCAAGCTGCGAGACACTTCAGGAACGCGGAGCCCCTCCCCAACGAAAAGGGTTCCTTCTTCAGGGCCCCGACTGTACGTCGTGTCCCCTCCCGAATCCTCACCTGAGGGGCAACGATAGGGGGGGATAGGCCTAGGGGGGGGGGCGTCGACCTGGGATCGGCGGTGCATCGCCGAGAGATCGGCGACAGGCCTCCGATGGTGAGTCCGCACCTTCCTGGGCAGGTTGGGGCTATCGGGCCCCTATCGGCGATCAGTGGGCGACTGGGGGTCGATGCATCCCCCCCTATGCCTACCCCCCCCCCCTATCGTTGCCCCCGATCACCCTTCTCCTGGATGCTCCCGAAGAGAAACACCCCCTTGGGAACCTCACGATTCGCGTCGGCACCGCATGGACATGTCCAGGGGCATCCATGTCCCAAACGGCGCTGGCGCGAATCGCGACATTGAGCCGGCCATTCAACCCCCTCCCCCTCCAGCAACAGCCGTTATTACAGTGAGATGAAACCAAACAGTGCCTCCATCCTGATCCGTTTACATGCTCGCTCTGGGGACTCTTGAGGCCACTCGCTAATCTCATGCGTCGATGCTGCGTCGAACGTCCCTCGAATTGAAGAATCGAATTTGAATCGAACTTGAGTCAAGCTGGAGTCGAACAGATACGGTAGGTGGGCCCGAGAAAGGTAACCAAAACGAGCATCTGAGTGAGATGCTCTTCGATAGAGGACTCGCAGATGGGGTCCGAGCAAATTTGGTCGGAGGATCGCGCCGCGCCGCATCCCCGATGTATCGCCAATGCTTTGGCGATGCGTCGGCGACGTGGGCGATGCATCGGCGAAGTTAGCGTTGATAATTTCTGGCTCCACATCTAGTCGCATCGCCGATGCATCAGCGATGCGGCGCGACCCTCTGACCCCATCTGCTCCGACCCCATCCGCAAGGCCTAGATTCGATGCGGACGAGGGGAGCCCCCTCCCGCGCCAGGGGCTCCTGTTGGAGGAGGCCAGGGTTCTGAACTGGCCGGGGCCACAGAAAGAAAATCCGCCGACCCTGTCGGCGTGTGTGAGGGGCATCTCCGCTCGAGTCGTCGTCGCCGTCATTCGTGAATCGTCGTCTCTGTCGTCTTCTTTCCTTGCGTTCTCCTTCCCCTGTGCCCGTCGCCGCTCCGCCTCCGTGCCTGGGCCCTCCTCCGCAAGCGCGCCAGCCAAAGCGAACTTGAGCAACGTCGTAGTAGACTCGAAGGGAAGCTCTTTCCCTTTGATGACTTCCCGCCAGGATGGGGGATGAACAGACCCCCCTTTTGTAAAACGTGGTTTAGTGAAAACGACCTGAGGCCCAAACCTGGCGGGCGCAAGCCTGGAAAATAACGGCCGCGGCGCCCTCTCGAGAACCGAAAACGGACAATTCACTAATCGACGTGTCACTGTTGGGGGTTCTGTCCACCCCCGATCTTTCCCTTTGATGACTTCCCGCAAGGAAAAAGAGGGTGCTCCTGGGTCCGGTCCCGGGGGCGGGGTCCCCGGGTGGAGTCCGGGGGGGGGGTCCGAGGGGGGGGGGCGTCCAGGCTCAGATGCAACTCCCCCCCGGGGCGTCCTGGCGCCCAGAATCGGCGGTGGACAAACCTCCCTTTAGTAGACCTCCCCTCAGTGAAAACGGCCTGGGCCGAAACCGACGGACCTGGACCCGCAAGAATGACGGCCGCGACGCCCTCTCGCGAAACGAAAACGGCCCATTCCTGAATCGACGTGTCAGGGTAGGAGGTCTGTCCACCCCCGACAAAAGGCCCAAGACGAGCCATGAATGCTCCAAAAGGTCTCCCAGACGGCCCAAGAGGGCTTCGAATCGCCGGACGCTCTGTCCAAGACGCCTTCACGGCCTCCAGACGGCCCACGAGTCCTGCAAGACGCTAAAAGAAGCCTCCAGGAGCACTCCCAAGAGGGCCCCCAAAAGGAAACTCGTAGATTTCCTATACGTGTTTGAAGCATTTCGGCGTTCTCGCCTCTTCCCCTTCCCGACGCTCCAAGGCGGCCCAAGAGGCCTCAGATCGCTCCAAGGCGGTCGAAGAGGCCTCCAGGAGAGATCCCACACGGCCCAAGAAAGAAACCACAAGACGGCCCAAGACGCCTCAAGACGGCCCAAGAGGCCCCCCGGACGGCTCCCAGAGCGTGCCCAGATGAGGGACCAGAACGGACATTTCGAGCCCTCGGCCCTAAGAGGCTCCCAGGAGGAACGAAGAGGCCCCCAAGAGGCCCCCAAGAGGCCTAAGAGACTCCCAAGACGCCCCCAGGAATTCCTAACAGGCCCCCAAGAGACCCCCACGAAACCCCCAAGAGGCTCCCAAGACGCGCCGAGAGCGCTTCGAAGACACCCCAAGACGCATTCTCTACCGAGGCCCCTACATGGTCCTCCTGTTCCTCCTGCTCCTCCTCCTCCGCCTCCTTCTCCTCGTCGCGTCGTCGTCATCTTCAGGGTCGGCGGCACTGGCCGTAAGGCCTTATCAATCGGTCAGGAGGGGGATGAAGCCAAATCCGCTCAGACTTGGTCCCCGGACCCCTCCCGGGGTCGACCTGGTGCCATTTCTGGCCCTGGATCCCGTTCTGACGGTCCCAGGGCCCGACTCAAGCCCCGGAGGCTGAAAGAGGCCAACAAAACTTTCCCCAACCCGAGGCCGCGGACCTACCCGCCCTTCCTTCTGGCCAGAACCAGTGCTGGGCCACCGCAGCCACCCAATCGGCTCCAGGGCTCCTGGAAGATGACCTTCGGCTCCAAGGCTCGTAGATTCGGGGCGAGAATGATATCATGGTAAGATTGGCTCAAGGTGCGCTCCACATTTCCCAAAGTATCTGACGGTGCAGCTGGTGCGGAACACTAGGAACTAGGGGAACGCCTGGAAACCATGGAACTCATGGAAGGTAGCATCCTCATGACTCATGACCCTGGGCTCCTCTGATCGGGGGTGCGCAAACATGGATTAGCGATCCATGGATTTGGCGCGCGGCCGCCAAATCCATGGATCGGGGAAATGTCCTCCCAAAAATGCGGCCGGTGCCGCCTCGCTCGGCTTGGCGGCGCGCACACGGGGGTGGGGGGAGGGGGGAGGGCTTCTTAGAAGCACCCCTGCTTCTTAGAAGACGCGGGCCTTATGTATAGATGTAAGGCCGGCGCCTTCTAAGAAGCAGCCTCCTTCTAAGAAGCCTTCCCCCCTCCCTCCACCCCCTTGCGCGCGCCGCCAATCGGCGGCGGGAATCCGCGATTCCCCGTGGAAGCGGCACCCGTCGCTGATATCCACGCCCCCTTGATCCAATTCTTGCGACCGCCTGATCTGAAGGGGCCCTGAGACACACAAATAAATACGCACAAATAATAAGAATCCCCATATTTTCCAATACCTATACGACCACCCTTCGGGTGATAAGGAGGTTCGGGGGGGGGAGGGAACCAACGTCTCACTCGATCGGTCTCACCATCGATCTCAGTATCGATCTCACGATCGGTCTCGCTCGATCGATCTCACTCGATCGATCTAACAATCGATCTCACTCGATCTATCTCATTCGATCGATCTCACAATTGATCTGACAATCGATCACACAATCGATCACACAATCGATCTCACATCTGGTCTCAATATCGATATCACTATCGTTATCGCAATCGCTCTCACAATCAACGTCATCATCTTCATCATCATCATCATCACCACCATCATCATCATCAACATCATCAACATCAACATCATCAACAACATCGTCATCATCATAAGGGCATCGTCATCATCATCATCATAAACATCATCATCAACGACAGCATCATCATCGGGACAACATCATCATCATCATCACCATCATCATCTCATCATCAACATCATCACCATCAGCATCATCATCATCACCATCATCGGGACACATTCATCGTCATCATCATCAGCAGCATCATCATAATCACCATCATAATCGGGACACCATCATGATCACCATCGTTCTCATCATCAACATCATCATCAACATCGTCATCATCCTCGGACACCATCATCATCATGATCATCGCATCATCATCATCATCATCGACATCATCAACATCCACAATATCATCATCATTGAGGCACCATCATCATCATGAGCAACCTCATCATCAACATACTCATTATCATTATTATCATCATCGGGACACCATCAGCATCACGATCATCATCACCATCATCATCATCATCATCCTCAGCATCATCATCAGGACACCATAATCACCATCAACATCATCATCATCCACATCATTATCGCCGGGACACCATTTCCATCAACATCATCATCACCAACATCATCGGAATCATCATCATCATCATTATCATCATCATCATCATCATCATCATCGGGACACCATCATCGTCATCATCATCAACATAATCATCATGAGCATCATCATCCTCATCATCGGGGCACTATCATCATCATCGACACCATCATCAACATCATCATCATCTTCATCGGGACACCATCATCATCATCATCATCATCATCAACATCATCATCATCATCATCATCATCATCATCATCATCATCATCATCATCTCATCATCATCATCCTCGCGGGACACCGCGGGACACCAGCGGGACACCGCGGGACACCGCGGGACACCGCGGGACACCGCGGGACACCGGCGAGACACCGCGGGCCCCCGGCCGCCCGGAAGGGAGTCATTTGGTCCGGCCGCGCCTCAGCCACACGGGACACCAGTGGGACACCGGCGGGACACCGCGGGCCCCCGGCCGCCCGGAAGAGTTATTTGGTCCGGCCGCGCCTCAGCCACAGGAGACTTTCTCTCGCCCGCCCACGCAGCTTCGCCTCGCCCGCACGGCACGCACGAACACGAAACCGAAATCGATTTCCCAGTAGGGGGGCTCTCCGTTCCACTTCGATCTCACCCCCCAACCCCTGATTTTCTGGGTTTTTGTCTTCCCCCCCACTTCCCATATCTTCCGACATTTTCTGGGGATCGACGATTCCTTGTGTCTGTGTTTTTTTCCCCTCCTGATGATCTGAGATCCGCGGCGGGCGTGGGGAGTCCCCCGCCGATGGTCCGTGCCTTCGGCGAGGCACCCCGGCGAATACGCGTAAGGCCCGCCCCTGGGCTGTCCGCCTCCGTCGCCGCCTCCGAGCCCCGGGGGAGAGGTCCAGACTCATGTCGGGCGTGTCGCCCTATAGGGGGATGTTCGACGATTTTGTTGTTGTTATTTTTTTGTTTGCGTATTTCAATGTTATTATTATTATTATTAAGAATCATAATAACAATAATAACCCTTACAAATACACCAAAAAGGTAACAAAATGACCCCCAAAAAAGGGTCCCTGGACTATTTTCTGAGATTTCGTTGATTTTTTATACTTTTTTCATTTTTCGTCGAAAATCCCCCCGTAGGGGGAGATTTTCAACGAAAAATGAAAAACCCTTAAAGATACCCCCACAAGGCCGCAAAATGCCACCCAAAATAATCCCCAGACTTTTTTGGGATGATTTGTTTTACTACTTTTGGATTTTTTATTATGCGTCGTCGAAAATCCCCCCGTAGGGGGATTTTCGACGAAAAATTTGGAAAACAAGCCCTTGCAAATACCTCAAAAAAGGTTACCACATACCCCAAAAATCATCCCCGTTTTTTTTGTTTGACATCGTTTTCATTATTTTTGGTGTATTCTTTTATGTTTCGTCGAAAATCCCCCTGTAGGAGCCTGTTCTTTTTGAGACTCTGGCAAGTTTACTTGCATGGACGGGGGGGGGGGGGGGGGGGGCTGAGGGGGGGGGGGGGGGCGCGGAAATCACGCAAGTCGAAAGGCACTTGCACGCTAGTATTCGCTCGAAGAGGGCGATGGAGGGAGGGGGGGGGGGGGGAACGCCATGCAAGCAAACTTGCCTGAATCCAAAAAAAACAGGCTCTAGGGGGACAGAGCCCGACGGAAGTCCAGACCTCCGGGGGCCCACGCCGCGCACGAGGCGCGACGTCCGGAGGCCCTAGGGGCCCGCAAGGGGTGCGCGGCCCCTCTGCCTGCCCTCCGCCGCGGGCGTGGGCAGAGAGGGCCTCCTAAAACGACGGGAAGATCGGGACAAAACCGGGTCGGGAGAACTCGGAATCTCTGAGAATCGGCGGGTTTGGAGGATGTATTGGGCGCCGCGGCGGCTCCAGAGCGTTCCGGAACGCTCTGAGAGCGCTCCGGAACGCTCTGGAGCGATTTATCCTGATCCTAGCCCTGTTTTATGCTAGGTCGGGCCTGTCCCCCTATAGAAAATGGGATTTCCGACGAAAAACTAAACACATACCCCGAGTAAGTGTTCCACAGTGGGCAAAAGGTGCTCCAAAAATAGTCCCCAGACTATGGTTTTACTACAGTTGGGGCGTTGACCCAAGGAACCCTAAAGAAGAAACGAGGCCCCGTTTCCCCAGAAGTTACTCCGACCCTCCATGGAAAATCACGGCAAAACCCAAGGAGCACTGTAAAACAACTAAGGAACACGGAGCCCCTCCCAAACGAAAAGGGTTCCTTCTTCAACGCCCCCACTGTATTTTTGCATATTCCTCCTGTACAGGGACGGGCGCGACTTATATGCTCCTGGAGGATCACCTTCGTGCCGTCGGGCAGGCGGCCGCCGCTCTCGGGGAGCAGGTGGACCACGGTCAGCTCTGCCTCCGGTCTCTCCCTCTCTCTCTCTCTATCTCTCTCTAGGGGGCCCACAAAGGACGTACCCGCCCAGCTATGTATGGTAGGTTCGTGTCGTGCCACCCCTGGCGTTGGTTTCTGACACCGCGCTGGATCGTTCAACCTTGAACGATCGGCCGTTTCCGCAACGTGCAATCGTTCAACATCGACCGATTTTGGGCACCGCCGGCGTTCAACATTGAACGCCGGCGGCGGGGTCGCCGCTGGTCGACACGACACGAACCTACCGTACATGAACACGGCCCCTCGATCTGCGAGACCGGCCGCGTGATACGAGCTTTCAGGCAATGCGTACTCTCGAAACCAGCGTGGATTCATGTACGTGTACGTCCTTCTCTCTCTCTCTCTCTCTCTGCGCGCGCGAGAGCCCCATGGTCGGTCTCCGCCGCGGACGGAGGGGCCGAGGCCCGGCGAGGCGAGCGAGCAGTCACGCTTACAGGGCAGTTTTTAATACATAGGATGTTTTAAAATATAAGATTTTGAATACAGGATTATTTTATGAATAAATTGATGCATGAACTCATCGTTGTTGTTAATACCAAATCCCTGCATGTTCAATACATGATCCGCACGCGGAGCACGTATCCAAAAAGGCACTACCCTAAGGAGCGGCGGTGGACAAACCTCCCGTTCAGAACCCTCCCTTTGGCGGAAACGGCCTGGGACCGAAACCGGCGGACCTGGGGAGCCGCAAGAACGACGGCCGCGACGCCCTCCCGCGAACCGAAAACGGCCAATGCGCTAATCGACGTGTCTTGGACGTCTATCCCCAGTGCATGTTTCGGTGTCGTGCGTGTATATTTTCCGCAGCGTGAACAAAAATGCTCCTCGATGGCCCTGCCGATGAACGGATGGCCTGATGCCAAGATAACGAGGAACGGATGGCCTCGATGCCCTGCCGATGAGTGCACACGTCCGAGCGATGCCAAGATAACGAGGAACGGAGGGGCCTGTCTGGCCACGGCGGGCCCGGGCCAGATGAGCAGGCCCCAGGACACGCATCTCAGGAGCAGCCCGGAAGCTCAAGCCCCATCGGAGCCCAACAAAAGGTCCTTATCTCAGCGTCTCAGCAGCAAGACGACGCCTGAGAACAGCCCAATCCGTGGGTGATTTGAAAATTGACACTGTGGATCTTGAGATCGGTTGTGGGATCGATCATGAGATCGATGGTGGAATCGATAGTGAGGACGATTGTAAGGTCGATCGTGAGACCGAGAGTGAAATCGATTCAATGAGATAGATCGCGAGATCGCTCATGCGATCTCTAGTGGGTTCGCTCGTGAGATTGATAGTGAGCTCGATTGTGAGATCGATGGTGAGATCGATCGAGAAATCGGTAATGAGATCGATAGTGAGACCGATCGAAACGAAGGTCGACCAGGAACCCGGGAATCATGGAACCTCGCCACCCTCCGAAGTCGGCCCGGAACCCGGATCCGGGAACCAAGGAACCCGGAACGGGAACCCGGGAACCCGGGAACCGAGCCTGCCACCAACATCGGCGGGGAACTTTCGCCAAAGCCTTCAATTACACCTGAGAAAACCCCAATCAGTGGATGATTTGAAAATTGATACTATGGATCTTGAGATCGAATTTAAGATCGATAATGAGATCGATAGTGGAATCGATAGTGAGGACGATTGTAAGGTCGATCGTGAGACCGAGAGTGACATCGATTCAATGAGATCGATAGTGAGATCGATCGCGAGATCGCTCATGCGATCTCTAATGAGATCGCTTGTGAGATTGAAAATGCGATCGATTGTGAGATCGACGGTTAGATCGATCGAAAAATCGGTAATGAGATCGATGGTGAGACCGATCGAAAAGAAAATCGACCAAAAAACCCGGGACCCTCGCCGCCCTCCGAAATCGGCCATGAACCCGGAACCGGGAACCCGGGAACCCGGAGCAAAGAACCAAACCCAGCCTGCCACCAACATCGGCGGGGAACTTTCGCCGAATCCTTCAACTTCCGCTAGAACCCCTTCAGTGCAAGTACTGATTGGGGAATGAGGCTGCAAGACAGGGAAGCAAGGGCCTCGGAAGGCCACGCCGACTTTTTTTGCGAGCGGGGCGCGGCCAGCGAAAAAGAAGGTGGGCCAAAAAGGAAAGATGCACAAGTCACCGGAGAAGCACGCTCATCCTTGCTATTCGTGTTGCCCGAACATGACATGGACATAAACTGTTCGGAGGTACGGGCGGATCTCTCAGATCGACGCTGGAGCACCCTGGCGGCGCCTCCAGCTCGGCCCAGGCGCGCTCCGCGCGCCAGGGATGGAGGTCCAACGCAGATCCAAGAGATCAGCACGGACCTCCAGCAATTCATGCGCACCATTTTTCGCTCCTCGACTCTCCGACGGCACGTTCTTTCGATCCGGGTGCTCACCCTGGAGGCCTACCCCCCCAGGATCATTATGAGTGGACGCGGGATGGCAAACTGGTCCTGATCACAGGGTCGGGAGCTCCCAGGCCGAGGAGTGAAAGCAATCACATCGTCGGATGTCTGGGCTGCAGAGGACGGATTAATACCCATAAACGTCACCGCTCATGGGTCCGCACGGATTTCATGGGTCGGCACTGGGTCCTCATCCCTCGGGCGCGGAGCCCGGCAGGGGTCCAGCGCTAAGAACTCCGCGCGGACATCTAGAAACTTATGTTTCTGGACTGTTGTCGTAGACGGGACTATCAAACTGTGATTGTGCATTGTTTTACACTGCCGGGCTGCAGACGATGACGAACATACTTCTATGTTTGAGCCTCGGCGGAAACCGAGCGCGCCACAAATGTGGGGGTACACAGATCCGACTGAAGGGACCGAACAATCTTACACTGTCCCTGTGTAGGTGGCTATAGTAGGGTTCGGAAGTGCTGATTATCGTTCTTCTTGTCGGCCCCGCCCCACGATCCACCCACGATCGTGCCCTGCGATCCACCCGCGAACCCACCCCAAAACCCGCCCCGCGGCCCACCAACAACGTTTCGACAAACATGGGGCTGCGGCGGTCTCGTATGTGTTTCTGCCGTTCCTGATTTGTGCGTAAGGCGCTTGCGGCGGGTTTACGTATATTTGCAGTCGCGCCTCGCAAACCACGGACGACCCCCGCCTCCTCACTAGTACCCGCAACTGCTGGGGCTGTGCATTCTACAAGCTGTTGTTCTTTTACTTGTCGAGGCTGGTGCACAAGGCCTGCACGGTGGGGATGCCCTCACCCCAAACTCAAGACGTGCGCTCGAGGCACATCAGTCGCCCCGTGCAGCAAATGGACTTTACAAACGCTCACACAACAAAAGCGGGAGCTGTGTCCCACCGAAGCAACGGTAACTCGAATGCCGGCGGCACCCGTGCGCCAACGCCACCACCAAATCAACACACTGTTTGCTTATCGCCCATGACTGCCCACACGCAAACCATACAACACCCCCAAATCCTGAACTTCCCGTGCCCCAAATATGTGTTTGTTTCCTGGTGACTGGAAGAGCAGCCCCTCATCCTGCTTATCCCTAAGACCTAAGAAGTCTCCAATATGCCTTCAAGGGAGAAGACGGAGAAGGGGGACGAGGATGAGGAAGGAGGAGGAGGAATGAAGGAAGAGATAAGCAACTTGGCGATTGGAGCGGTTCTATACTTATTCCTGATGCGCTGCTGCGCTGGCACGGAGACGGGGTTTGCCACAGGCAGCTGGATACAACGCTCACGCATAGAGACATGCGCGAGCTGTGCTGCGTACGCGATGAAAAAAGTCTCCTGGATGGCGGATCGCAAGAGTTCCTGGCCACGCTTCTCGAAGATATCCATATAAAGCCTGTGGAGGTTGTCGAGGAGCTTGGCAAACTCCTGGGAATAAGATCAGGTCAAGGAGAATGGTAGGGTCCAGAGTGGGAACAGAAACTCGCTGTCCAATATCAGCTCGCAATGCGTTGATTCTTCAGACCACGCAAGCACTCACAAACACTGATGGGCAGATCGAGCTGTAGAGGAACTGGGTGGGCTGACACACTGGTTTCCCCAAGACGCTCCGAAAGGAACTTGCCGAAACGCTCCTCCCTCCTACATACCTGGTCTTTCCTCCCTCCAACCTCCATCCCATACTCCTCATCCTCTGTTCCTGTTTCGCCTTCTCCCCCTGTCCCCTCCCTTTTCCCTCGTCCTCATCCTCTTTGCCCCTAATCCACGCCCCCTTGATCCATGTTTGCGATCGCCTGATACACCCACAGCCTCCATCCCCTCGTTCTCATGTTCCTCCCCCTCTTCCTCCTGCCCCCGCTGTCCTCCCTCCAGCCTCACCATCGCCCCTCTTCGAACCTCCCCCCTTTCCCCCCGCATTCAGCCACCCTCGTTTGTGGCCTCCCTCCGTCCTCCAGCCTCCCTTCTGCCCCCCCCGTCCCCTGGACGCGTCAAATATGTGTCGGCGGCGCACCGCGTGGGGCACGACTTCGGCTCTTTCATCGGGCTGGTGTGCCCTTGTTTGGTGTAACACGGCCCCTCGGGACTGGCCAAAAAATTGCTGAGGCCTGGCAAACGGTGCTGCTGGTCAGTCGGAGCTGTGGTCTGGATGTTGGTGTCTGCGGCGGTCCACTTCCAATGCGGGGCTCTGGCCGCCTGGAGAAGCGCGAACAAACACACGGGTCAACATCGCAAACGGTGCCGTGTCGAGCTGTGCCGCCACGGGTCGCAATGGTTGCTAGCGTCTTGGGTTCCAAAGAGGAGGAGGAGGAGGAGGAGGAGGAGGAGGAGGAGGAGGAGGAGGAGGAGGAGAAGGAGGGGGGAAGGAGAGGAGGGGACAAAGTAGGCGCGGTCGCGTCATATCTAACGTCTTACCCTCCCTCCCACCCCTTACCATTGCGTAGACCTCCTCTTTATTCGCACAGTCGGATGTCGAGCAGGGTAATAATCGCGAGAGGGTTCGCGATGCATCGTAGAGCACGGCATAGCAGGGCGTAGAAGAGAACGGCAGAGTGTAGCATGCCATAGCATGGCGTGGCGTTGCGTAGTGAAGAATTGTATCGCAAAGCATTGCAACACAAATAATGGCATCGCACAGCGGCACATAACACAACACCGCACAGCATGTCCTGGCATGGCGCCGAGTTCGTTTTAGGGTAAATGGATCGCATTCGCGAGGTCTGGGCTGGTCTGGAATCGCAGCTCCATGTCTAGCTCCTTGGGCTCCCCGATAAGCCCCGCACAAGGCGGGGCTGATGGAGGGCATCCGCTGGCTCTGTTTTCAACATCGCCTTCTCAAAGCAGAAACGGAGCCCCTGGTTGATACTTCTTGACAACGACGACGCCCCAAAGTGGGGGGGGTATCTGCGGCCCAAAAATCGACGAATCGACACCGAATGTGTAATCACTTCCGATGGCTTCATCGCACAGCGGAATACCACATATCATTGCATTGTATGCCGTGGCATGGCACTGGAAATCATGACGCCAGAGCTGCAGCGGGAGCACGATTAGGAACGAGCAGAAGCGCAGAAGGAGGCCAACGCTGCAGCGGGAACACGATTCGGAACGAGCGGAAGCGCGGAAATGAGGCCAGCGCTGCAGCGGGAGCACAATTCGGAACGAGCGGAAGCCCGAAAATGAGGCCAGCGCTCAGCGGGAACAACATTTTGGCCAGACAACCAAAAGAAAACCCAACTCCCGGGAATCTTGTGTGAAAGAAGAATACGCGGAGGGGGGCCGGACATCTCCCGGACGTCATCAGGGGAGAGAGGAGAATAGTATTCATATTCTGTAACTGTGGAGGAGGAGGAGATGGAGGAAGTGCGCCAGCCTTAGGGGACCAGGCACAAACGTAAATCACCCGAAAGATCCAATGCCTCCTACATCTTTTGCGATCTTCCCATCTACACCCCTATATTTCACTTATTACATCTAGCATATTATTTGTATCTGCTGCGTCACGGGCACCACGCTAGCACCGCAGGCTCACGTCTTCGACAACGGCGACTTACGAGCACCGATCGACGACCACGACTCCGACTACATCTCCAAACCCCGCATTGCATCTCAGGGAACGGGAAAGGAGAGCAGCAGCAAGAATGTTCCTAAGGATAGCATGGGCAAGAACGCTACCTGACCATTCTGAACACGACCATATACAAGTTGCACAACACCTACTGAACCAACATCACAGCGCACAACAACAACCACGACACACGACTACAGAGATGCACGGACAAACCCCAGCACCCCGAGACAAAGGCAAAGGCAAGGCGAAACAGCAATCCCAGCAGCATTATGGAATTGGCAAAGGCTCCACTTGGCAGCCAATAGGCCACAGCGGGTACACCAACTACACGCAACCAGCACCGAATTCACACCCATCCCAAGCGACCCACACACACACCCAACAGACAACATACACCACCACACAGCACTATCAACATTCACATGGATCCATCCTCAGCGCACCCACAGCCAACGACGAGCGACCACCCCAATCAAAGGATCCAACAAAGACAAGACCGAGCGCACAACTGGCACAACGACCAGCCACCACAGCCCTGCTTTGGTACCAATCCCGACCACGCAGCCTACGTCGACAGAGGAACGAGGACGCTCATTGACAGCATCCCTGAAGCATACCACGACGGCGTACAGGACAAAGACAGACCAGGTGATGCACCATTGGAAATGAATGCATGGACCACATCCAAGACAGCAGACATCAGGAAGCTGGCCTCGCAAATCTTGGCCGTCGAAAAAGCTGGACAGACAGCTGACCACCTACGACGCAACTTAGAAGGTCATCAAGAAACAACTACTCGACCAACAGCCACAGCACGAACGACTACAACACATTCGACAGCTAAAGAATGACTACACATCATGCACTAGAATCTCCGAAATCACAATGAAGCAAGCACAGCAACGACACGACGACAACTTCCGACCCACGAAAACCTACACTAACCTCGAAAAAAGCTCGTCAACCACAGACTGCACACACCCAGCCCACAAACTGCACGCACAACACCACCCAGAACTCAAGACATCCAACTCAGCAAACACCCAAACAGAAAAAACACCACTACAACTCCTCAAGATGCCGACAAGTCACGGCAAGCAAGAAGGCACAGCGAGGCTCAAGACGCTCTTGTACTTGACGATCTGCAAGCCAGCGGCACGATCATCCAAGAGCTACGAGCAGCCAACGAGCGCAAACCAAAAGACACACACACACACACATACAGCAACGACGCATCATGGCTGAAGATACCATGCAGCAACTACAAGCAGCCAACGACTACCTGCCAAACGACTGCCATGAAGCAAGAGAGCAAATACAACCACTACAACAAGCAGAGCTTCAACTTCAGGTGAACGAATTAACTACGATTTGGGTAGAAGAGCCCGAACAAAAACACGCACAACCCGCGACCACGCAGGTGGAACAACGACACAAACCGGCAGATCGAAGGACGCACTGCACAAGCCCTCACCTAGCACACACAACTCCACCAAATCAAGCACACCTACAATCAACTGGAGCAGCAAGCACAGCTACGCGCCAAGCAAGAAGAAGAGGCGAAACCAACCATAGCTGAGCTAAGACTAGAGCCCCACGCCCAACAACAACAACAACAACAACAACTAGCAGCACAGCGACCTATCGACTAAAACAGACACGCCGAGAACATCATCAGAGCTGAACCCATGACAGAGGAGCACATGCAGCAAACCATCCAACATGTCCACCACCGCTACCAGACACAACAAGCAGAACTACCCCAGAGACAAACACCTTACATCATAATGGCAGAGCACATCACCACCAACGACAGCAAGAACAGCACATCGAGTACGAAGCACAACGGGCTCGTGCACAGTAAAGATGTGGCAACGATGTACCAGCAACAAGAGAAGCAGTGAACGCAGCACAACGACCACAACAACACGCGACACACACGCTAACCAACTGCCAAGAAGAACGGGCGGCCCCAAACTACTATCCAGCGCGGCAGAGCCCCTCCACACAATCACCAAGCACTACCAACAACAAGACAAAAATGCGCTTACATCCGGCGTCAGGCAACACAAGATCGAAAGGTACATCGAGGCACACGCACAATCGGAACAATGTCACACACAAAGGAAACAAGAAGAGCTGCTAGACCTAATTCGACAAGCACACCAATCTGAACAGCTACCAGCAGTACCAGACCGCGACAACGAGCTTGACGACTACATACGCATCAACCAACTAATAGACCACGGGCAAACCATACTCGACGAAGCGCAGTAATACCGACAACGCCAACTTACACAACACGCTCAAGTGGAGAACAAAGTTGACCGACTACAATAATAAGTACGCGACATCATGGACACACTAACGGCTATCACAAATATGGGCGACTATAGGTACAACCATACAGAGCGACGTCGACATGCGCGACCTCACCAGCCGACAAGCACTATCACAAACCATCGACCCCTCTCAAGAACTACCAACTACACCAACCGAGCCACTCGCGCCCAGAGCACCACAATACACACCCACACCAGCCACACAAACCGAAATACATCCTACAGGTACGCGGCAACCGCGGACTCCAGAGCAGAGACGCAATACGCTACGCACGTCATGACTTCTGGTGGCGAACCGCGATACACAAACACTCCACAGCAACAAGCAATTGCGGTGCAGTACGAAGCACTCCACCAACCCACAGAAGAGACAGATTACGCCCTACAGCGGCAAGCCACCATCAAGGCAAGTCCGAACGATCGACCTCAAGCATCACACTCACCACCCATGGGCGGAGAGGGCTCTTGATGCTGAGGGTTATGGGTCGGGAGGTGTAATACCCGTATGGTCCGGGGTTGAACAAACAAGGCCTGGACAGCAACCCAAGAACTGCTACAAGGTTCGGTTACCTCTTCTTGCTGCATCCTGCACCTAAGACATTTTACTTTGAGATCCCCTGACCTACAGGCGAGACCCTATTTGTTCACATACGCGGTTGCATGAACAGCTCTTGCACGCCTGCATCTACACAGGCTAAGACAGGCCTGCCCAGCGGGCCAGCCTGTAGGCGTTCTTTCCTTTTCTTACTGCCCCGCAACCACGCATCACCGCCAGCCTCGCTCTGACCTTGGGAGTGGGGGGAGTGGAGTTTATGGGGATTGCGGGTCGGGAGATGTAGTACCTGTTTGGGGAAAAAAACAAAAACATTGGAAGCAGCCCAAGAACTGCTACACTGTTCGGCCAACCTCTTCTTGCTGCATCGTGCACCCAAGGCGTCTTACTTTAGGATCCCCTGACCTGCAGACGCGAGCCATTTTTTTACAAACTCAATTGCCCTAGCATCTTGCAAGCCTGTATAGACAGGCCGTGACAGGCCAGCCCACAGGGCAAACCTATAGGCGTTATTTCTCTGTTTTGCTACTCAGAAGCATGCATCACCGCCAGCCTCACTCTGTTTTTGGCGATGGGAGGAGAGTGTTATGTGATGGGTTGGGAGATGTAGTGCCTGTATGGCTTGGGATTAACAACAAAAATACTGGGCAACAGCCCAAGAACTGCTACACGGTTCGGCCAACCTCTTCTGACTGCATCCTGCACCCAAGTCTTCTCACTTTAGGACCCCCTGACCTGCAGACGCGAGCCATCTTTTTACAGACTCGGTTGCCCTAGCATCTTGCAAGCCTGTATAGACAGGCCGTGACAGGCCAGCCCACAGGGCAAACCTATAGGCGTTCTTTCTCGTGTTTCCTACCCACAAGCATGCATCATCGCCAGCCTCACTCTGTCCTTGGCGATGGGAGGAGAGTGTTCTGTGATGGGTTGGGAGAGGTAGTGCGTGTATGGTTTGGGATTAACAGAGATACTGGGCAACGACCCAAGAATTGCAACACGGTTCGGCAAACCTCTTCCTGCTGCGACCTGCACCCAAGGCCTTTTACTTCGGGATCCCCTGACCTGCAGGCGCGAGCCACATGTTTTACATAATCACTTGCACTGACAGACTGCAAGCATGTATCCCTACAGGCTGTGACAGGCCAGCCCACAGGGCCAGCCGATAGGCGTTCTTGTATGTGTTGCTACCCCACAAACATGCATCACAGCCGGCCTCCCTCTGACCTTGGGGATGGAAGGAGGGGGTTCTGTGATTAATCATGGGGGCTCATCTTGCTTGGGAGGACGTACCTACAGTTTGGGGTCCACCTTAAACCCTGGGGAGCAACCCCAGAACTGCTTCTCATCACGGCTTCGTACCTAGCCACATGCATTGCCTTTTTCTGTTTACCTTTCCGAAGCGACACTGACCATTGATGGCGGGGTCGAACATTGGGGGGTGAGATCGCAGTGGAACGGAGACCCCCAACCGGGAAATCGTCTCGTTTCGTTCGTGTCGTGCGTGCGGGCGAGGCGAAGCTGCGTGGGCACGCGAGAGGAATGAACCCGCCGTTGTTAGGGCGAAGTCCCAAAAAATGATTTTCCCCGGCCCGCCCGTCCGGCGGTGGCTCGCGGTGTCCCGCAGTGTCCCGTGGTGTCCGCCGTTGCTAAGGCGAAGTCAAGACAAATGATTCTCCCCCGCCCGCCCGCCGTCCGTCCGTCTGTCCGGCGGTGGCTCGCGGTGTCCCACGGTGTCCCGTGGTGTCCCGTGCTGTCCCGTTGAGTGAGATCGATAGTGAGATCGATAGATAGATCAATACTGAGATCCATGTGGTGCCCCGAGATGTCCCGTTGTTTTCCTTTAAGTGAGATCGATAGTGTGATCGATAGTGAGATCGATAGTGAGATCGACAGGTGTCCCGTGCTGTCCCGTGGTGGCCCGTTGAGTGAGATCGATCGTGAGATCGATAGATAGATCGATTATGAGATCGATGTGGTTCCCCGAGGTGGCCCGTGGTGTCTCAAAAAGTGAGATCGATAGTGAGATCGATAATGAGATGGACAGGTGTCCCGTGGTGTCCCGTTGAGTGAGATCGATAGAGAGATCGATAGAGAGATCGATGTGGTGTCCCGAGGTGTTCCGTGGTGCCCTATGGTGTCTCGTTGAGTGAACATCGATAATGAGACCGAAAAAGAGATCGAGACGTGTCCCGCGGTGTCCCGTGGTGTCCCGTGATGTCACGTGGTGTCCCGTGGTGTCCCGCTGGCTGAGATCGATAGTGAGACCGACAAATGTCCCGTGGTGTCCCGTTGAGTGAGATCGATAGTGAGATCGATTGAGTAAGATGTTGGTTCCCCCCCCTCTCCCCCTCCCCCCACAACCTCCTTATCACCCGAAAGGTGGTCGTGTAGGCCGGAAGCTCGGGGGTACGATCGCAGTGGAACGGAAACTCCCAACCGGGAAATCGTTTCGTTTCGTTCGTGTCGTGCGTGCGGGCGAGGCACACCGGTGTGGGCGCGCGAGAGGAGTGAACCCGCCGTCGCTAGGGCGAAGTCAAGACAAATGGTTTTCCCCCGCCCGCCCGTCCGGCAGTGGCCCGCGGTGTCCCGCGGTGTCCTGTGGTGTCCCGTGGTGTCCCGTGGTGTCCGCCGTTGCTAGGGCGAAGTCAAGACAAATGATTCTCCCCCGCCCGCCCGTCCAGCGGTGGCTCGCGGTGTCCCGCGGTGTCCCGTGGTTTCCCGTGGTGTCCCGTTGAGTGAGATCGATAGTGAGATCGATACTGGGATCGATGTGGTGCCCCGAGGTGTCCCGTGGTGTCTCAAAAAAGGAGATCGATGGTGAGATGGACAGGTGTCCCGTGGTGTCCCGTTGAAAGAGATCGATTGGGAGGTCGATGCTGAGATCGATGTGGTGCCCCGAGGAGTCCCGTGGTGTCCCCCAAAAAGGGATCGACAGTGAGATCGATGGTGAGATGGACAGGTGTCCCGTGGTGTCCCGTGGTGTCCTGTTAAAACGAGATCGATAGTGAGATCGATAGCGAGATCGATGTGGTGTCCCGAGGTGTCCCGAGGGATCCCGTGGTGTCCCGTTGAGTGAGATCGATACTGAGATCGATAGTGAGACCGATAATGAGATCCAGAAATGTCCCGCAGTGTCCCGTGGTGTCCCCTGGTGTTCTGTGGTGTCCCGTTGAGTGAGATCGATAGCGAGATCGATGCTGAGATCGACAAGTGTTCCGTGGTGTCCCGTTGAGTGAGATCGATACTGAGATCGATTAAGTCAGATGGTCGTTCCCCCCTCTCCCCCCCCACAACCTCCTTCTCACCCGAAGGGTGGTCGTATTGGTACGATGCTGGTTCATGGGAGGATGAGGCGTCTGTCTACGAAGGTCTGTGTCGTCTCTACCTGGCGGGCGCCTACTCTCATTGCTTCTCTTTTTCCTAGGCCTTTTTCTCGCGCATGTTCCACGGCGCCCGCCAACTAGGAGGAGGAGGAGGAGGAGCAGCAACGACCTGCGTCGGTTCTGCCTCCTCGCACTCGCAGGAACGCGACCGGCCAGCTCCCCGTGCCCACGCAAAGAAAGGAGGAAGGGCAGGGTGCAGCAGGAGGCCTCCCGGGCTTCCACCCTCCTCCTCCTCCTCCTCCTCCTCCTCCTCCTCCTCCTCCTCCTCCTCCTCTCATTGCATTTTCCACGGCGCCCGCCAGGTACAATGACTCGGGTCGCTTCTACCTCTTCGCACTCGCAAGAACGCGACGGGCTGGCTCCCCGCGTCCAACGCGAAAGAAGAGTTAGGAGGGCAGGGAGCAGCAGGAGGCCTCCTGGGCTTCCGCCCCCTCTCCGGACGCGTCGCAGGAGGGGAGCTCCTCCTCCTCCTCCTCCTCCTCCTCCTCCTCCTCCTCCTCCTCCTCCTCCTCCTCCCCCTCCTCCCCCTCCTCCCCCTCCTCCCCCTCTCAAGGGTGCGTCGCAGGAGGGGAGCCCGGGAGAAGGGGAGGCGCGCCGTCACCGGCCGCGCCGTTCGTCCGCCCCTGGGCCCCGAGCGGTCCCCGCCCACACCCGCACCACCACCCTCGCGGGTGCGCCTCGCCCTCCTCCTCCTCCTCCTCCTCCTCCTCCTCCTCCTCCTCCTCCTCCTCCTCCTCCTCCTCCTCCTCCTCCTCCTCCTCCTCCTCCTCCAGGGGGAGGGGCAAGGTGGGAGGGGGGACGGCCAGCGCATCGCGGCTCGTGGCACGCGAGTGGGCGAGGGGGGGGGGGCCAAGTGACACGCTCGAGAGGAGGCGGGCGCTGCGGAATCCACGTGCCCCTGGGACTCACACCTCCTCTTGGACGCAGGGCGGAGGATGAAAGGGGGATGATGTCACAATCTTGGGGGTGAAGCGAGATAAGAGATTGGTAGATGAATTGTCGAGATCCTGGTGCAGAGATCCTTCACCAGTGGATACGGCATGCAAATCCGTACCCTCTTAATGGAGATATCCGTATGGGAAGACAAGTGAAGTCCTCCTCGTGAACCTCGCTGAACTTTCCGACGGCGATACCCGACCTCAGATGACACTGTGCGGCATTGCGTCTGACATGATACTACACATGAGAACATTTACAACCGGGGGTAAACAAACTCCAGTCGTCGGACTGAGACTGCAAAGCTGTGAGAGAAACGTCCTGACAGGAGGGCCGTTGGCAATGTTTGGGAAGCTGTTGGTGCGCGGATTACCCCTCGTGTTCCTCATGCGCTTCCTCTCCCAATCCTTCCCTCCATCTTCCTGATTCTCAGAACTGCTCGTTCTCCCCCTTCTGCCCCTTCAGCCATCCCCCATCCTTCCCCTCGTCCACCTCCCTTGCCATTCCCGTATCCTCCTCCTCCATCCTCGTCGTTACCTTCCTGACCCCATCCATCTCTCCCTTCGCCCGTCCTTCTCGCCATCGCTGCTTCTTTCTCCGTTTTTAGTTAGTCGCGCGCCATCCAGGTCGCAGAAAGGTCTTCAGTCGCTGCCGTGAAGTTGCCCTCTCCTCCAAGGGCCCCATTGCTGCTGGCACACTGCGTGCACTGGTTGGGTTCGATGAGACTGCGCAGAGATGCGGTTAATTGCGCAAAGAACTTCAACTACGCTGTGCTATGATCACGTCCAAGGGAAGGGCATGATATTGAACAGGACGTTGAACACGTCGAAGAAGAGGGGAGTGAGGAAGAGTGGGAGGAAGGAGGGGGAAGAGGATGGAGGATGGGGATGAAAAAATGGTACATGACGCGTCTGACGCGAATACTGGCGCATACTGTCTTCTAGAAACAAGTGGTACCGACACGCTCAGGCCCAGTGCTTGATGCGACCAACCCACAAAAAAAACACTCAGACTACTACTCGTCATCTTCAACGTTGGGTTCACCTTGTCTATCATTGTCTTCATCCGCGCACATCCCATCTGTATTTCCTAAATAGTGTTATCTCGAACATGCGCCTTTTCATCTCCTCCTCCCTCATCCCCGTCCGCCGCTTCCCCCCGATGTCTCTGCTTCGCACACGAGGCTTCGCACACGAGGCTTCGCAGTCGCGCGGGGTCAAGCTGTGACCAGTGCACCCATGATCGTCCCACAAACTCTTGAACTGCCGCGCCTCAGCACTCACACCCCGACACGCGCCCCCGACGCGCAAGACCCTCGCACGAGCAAGATCCCCGCCTGCCTTGAAGGCGCCAAGGCGTCTCCACTGGTTGGGACCCCAGACGCTGGGTCAAGAAAGGGGGGCTGAGGCCAAATCCGGTCAACATCGATCCCAAAACCACTCCCAGAGGTCCACGTACTTGTTCATCCCTGATCCATTTCTGACGGCCCCGAGGCCCGAAAACATCCCCCAGAGGCAGAGAAAACAAAAAACCCTTGCCTAATTCGGCACGACGAACCTGCCTGCCCTTCCAGCTGGCCCGAACCCGTGCTGGGCCGCCTCTCAGACTCCCAGAAGACTCCTGCGGGCAAGACCCCCCTCGCAACACCGATCCAGCTTGGCGCCTCCCCTAGGGAGCCCACAAAAGACATACACGCCCAACTGTGTACATGAACGCGGCCCCGCGATCCGCGAGACTGGCCGTGTGTTACGAACATTCGGGCAGGGCGTACTCTCGACACCAGCGTAGATCCGTGTACGTGTACCTCCTTCTGTCGCTCTTGATCCTCTGCGGCGCAGATAACCAAGAAAAAACACATCCCCAACCCCAAAATCGCGGATTCACCGAGGATTCGAAGATCGGCCAAAGATTTCGGGGTATGTTTTGCGTTCGTCGTTGTCACCCTGGTGAAACCCCAGGCCCAAACATCTCCCTCCCCGAAGTCTCGAGGAGCCTGCGTTCTGTTTTGGGCCCCGCGTCTTGGGGATTGGGCGTCTGTTTTGAGTTCGGGAGCAGAGGCGTGCTTCGGGAGGGGTCGGGAGCTCGGGGGCTTCGGGAGCTCCTCGGTGGACAGTCGGGGGGGCGGGCCCGCGCCGAGGGCGGCGGAGTAGCGGACCGGGAGGCAGAGGAGCAGAGCGACGTGCGCAACACACTGCCCGATCCATGCACCTGGAGTGCTCTTCCGTGCTGTCCCTCCCTGCCCCTCCGACGCCGTGCACGTGCGCCACGGAGGAGAAGCCCGGAGCTCCCGAAGCCCTCCTGCGCGTATCGGCAGGGAGCCTCGCGCACGGGTCGTTCGCGCTCGCTCGAGCTCGGGGGCGGCGTTCCCTCCGCGCGGCCCGAGCGCCGCGGGCCCCGCGCGCGTGCGGCCCTCGCGCGCGCGCGCGGGCAGCCAGGCGCGGTCTGCCCTTGTCGCTGTACCGCCCTTGCAGACGTGCTGCAGTGGATGTACGCGTGGATTCGATCAGTGCAAAAACAAGCAAAAAAAACAGGGAGCGAACAACGGAGTGAATCTCGTCGCGTGGCCTTGTGTCTTCGTTCCTGACAGACAGATCTGCGCGAAATTGACCTAGAAATCCGGAACGAAAATCTTCAGGACAATCCGGGCCCATCCAATTGTTTTCCGAAAGAAATTCGCTCTGCGATGTTGGCTCTATGACCTTTGGGGCGTCCGTGGATATCGTTATGATTCCTGCATCCGGTGAAACCGCCGATACTGGACCCGACCCTGCCACCGGTGATGTAACGTTCGGCACCAGGAGGAGTAGAGGAGGACAAGGGGGAAGAGGAGGAGGAAGAGGAGGAGGAGGAGGAGGATTCCGCGGACACAGAACATGGCCTTGCCATTTCTCACGCGTCCATTCCCCGTTCATTGTTCGGCGTCGTGCGCTCCTTTTCTCGCAGAATGATCCAGGATGTTCCCAGATGGTCCCCGGCGATAAATGCACACGTCCGAGCGATGCCAAAAGGAGTCGCTCTCCACTTCCACCCCTCCCGGTGACGCCCTGTGACGCCAGGGTGACAAAAAGAGACGCGCTGCGCCGCGGCCGAAGCCGCCGGAGGGGATCCGCCGCGGCGAGGAGAAGACGTCCTCGGAGGGGCGGCGACGCAAACACAGCGCAAACAACGAGTCTCGACCGTTGATCCTCTGCAGGGGCCCGCGGCGCCGGGGCCCAGGCTTTATGATGTCGAGCATCTTCTCCGTCCCGTGCTCCGCCAGAGACCCCTTCGTCTCGAGGCCCCGCCAGGGGCTGTCCTCCCCGCGCCCCCGGCTGGCACGAGAGAGGCGGGGCCTGATGGATCACCAGCCTCGAACGCATCCCTATCCCTCAGATGGGCGAACAAAAAGCGATGACAATCTCAGGGATAGGCCCTCAAAAACGGAGGGAATCCTCATGATCGGCATCGAGGTGAGGTGATGTCAAACATAGGGATGGGGATCTGCTCCAGGCTGGTAACTGGAGAAACGAACCCTGGACGCCAGCCCCCATCCCACAGGACCAGCGTTCCGTCCCGAGCCGTTTTGAGGACCGTCCGGGGGCCCAGAGGGGGCCCCCAGAGGCCGACCGCGGAAACGCATTTTTTTTTGCCTGCGGCGAGGCGGAAGCGATCAGCACCAGCATTGGGAGAATCGGGGGCACCGATCAGCAAACTGTCCGGCGCGCGAGACAGAACGAGGAGACGAGGAGGAGAGGAAAGCGGTCACGCGGGGGGAGAAGCGGAAAAACTCCGCGGTGAGCGGGCAGGAGCGGCCAGCCAGGGCAGCGGGGCCGCGGCAGCAGCCGGGGCCAGGGCCAGGGCTCACCCGCGGGCGCTGCCAGGGCGCAGAAGCGGTGAAGAGCAAAACCAGTACTCGAACCCGAGGACTGCCATGAGCAAAATGCTGACCACCAAGTGCTGTCGATAATTGTTCGCTGAATCGTGCGATGCCGGTCGCACTCGTGCAACTGCAAGCACGAGGCCCGGCAGGAGTAGAGTAAAGTAGATTATGGCAGAGTTGATCGCGTCAGTCCGATAGTAGGAGTCGAATCGGTTGGGTCGGATAGACTCCGGGTAAGTAGGGGAGGCTCAGGTAGGGTAGGAGAAGTAAACTAAGAATAGGTTAGACTAGAATGGATCGAAATAGGGATCGGCAAAGTAGAGACCAGTACAGTTCAGTAGAGTAGGGTAGATGGTAGCGACGAGGCTGGCAAACGATAAAAAATGAGTAGGGTAGAACGGAGAGTACAGAGTAGAGGAGAAGCGAGTACTGTAGAGCAGCGCGCGGCACAATATGGTCAGAGTAGAGTAGGGTAGTGTTAAACAGGGTGGCATAAACCAGAGTAGAATTTAGCAGCGTCGATGGTAGCGTCGAGTAGGAGGAGACGAAATCCAGCAAGTGTCGCGGTGGAGTTGGCGACGCGCAAGAGAACGATCAGATTTTGGACTCGTCCGTTGGATACCCGTGCCCTTACATGCTGATCTCGTAATCGGTCGGACACGCCCCATAATCTTTCCCCGCGGTCCTCTGCTCGGCATTGGTAATATAGGTGTCGTCGGGTGGCTTGGCAATTGTGGTTCCTACTTGGCCGCTGATAAGACGTCGACGTCACGTGTCAGTGTACTCGGGCCTTGCTAGGTCGAATGGTGGATTAGGTTCATGACCGACGCAATAGGTGGGAGTTGCGCTGGTCGGTCGGGAAGAAGACAAGTACGTAGGTCGGCTTAGTCTTGTTGTCAGTAAGAGGTCGACGATGCACAACCAGAAAGTTGAGTGCAGTAGCTAGAGGTAGTGACGTGCAGCCTTTACCAAGACTGTCTTTTATGGACATCTTGCTTGCGTGCTGGTGCAGTCACTGCGCCCGCTCATAGACCTTTGTCTCTATCGCCTTTAATGTCAGCTCTGTGCTTTCTGCTGGAAATGCTGACTGGGTGTCGGACGGCAGCGGCGGCGCGCATTCCATGCAATAGTTCTTGCATCTCGCAACCCTGTATCTGAGGTGAATAAGTAAACTGCCGCGCTGCAAATACTGTTTTGTAGCATTTGCATGCGCTGCCTTCGACTGCGCGTGCCGTGCCATCGGGTGGTGGGTGTTTCTTGGTTCGGCGTGGTTTCCGGCTCCCGGTTGCGTTGGAGATGTGTCAGCATTCGTCCCACATGTAGACAGCGTCCTGAACTGGTGGAGCTGGTGCGCTGTCGTCGTTGTCGAAGTAGAGCTGTCACAGATGCTGCTGCCATACACCTGTGCACTGCTTGTCAATGCGTGTGCTGTCCGATCGGCGCCGCGCGCACTGCTCGGGCGCGTCGCGCGCGCTTCAGCCAACGCGCGGCACTCCACTGCCTTCGCGGGTCGCAAGCGTCAGTGGTTCGTCTCGTCTGCCAGAGAAGATCGTCAACGCTCATGCTGGTCCACGTAATACTGGTAGCCCTGTCTTGAACAGTACCAACTAGAGAGTGTCGCTCGTGCGCGAGGTCGATGAACCGCAAGAGTGCGCGCGTGCGTTGCTGGGCAATCTCGCTCTGTATTTGCGTCGTCTCGGGCGCACCTTTGTCTCGTGGCCCGCGCGCTGCGCCGCCGTGCAGTTGCTGGTCAGATGCATGGGCGCCACTCGCATGAAGAAGGCGCGTCTTCCATCGCTGCGGTAAGAGAGGTTCCTTGCCGCGTGAAGAACTTATGAGGTTGATCTGCTGAGTGGGTCTCGTGTCTCCACTCTGTAAAACAAGTTGCAGTTTGCGAATGCATCGGCAAGTTGAGCTCTGACGTCCTTTCGTGAGTGGTGGTCATTGAAGCGCGTGACCTTGAGCGGCGCCAGTGCTGCCATTTGCTGGGTCACTTGGTGCGCTGATCGCAACGCTGCGGCGCCAGTGGCGTTGGCGTGGGCGCCGAGGCGATCGCGCGCGTGCGCGATGGTGAAATGTGCCAGCCCCAATTGGGGCAGCGGATGGTCGGCTCGGCATCTACAGAGCGCCCTTGCCCTGCTCTGTCGACGCCTTTTCCCGCCAGGCGCGGCGCGCGCGCAGATTAGGGCGGCTCGCAGTTGAGCTCGACGCGGTAGCCGGCGGGCAACGCGCGCGGAATAGCAGCAACTTCGCTCATGGAGTGTTCGATCACGTCGTCATCGCTGCATTATGTTAGCATGTGCGCGTCGCCGACGAAGGCGAGGTTGGCGGCGCGGTCGTCGTTTGATGCGGCTGCGCGTCGATGTTGCCAACGCAGCCGTCGCGCCAGCGACGGCGCCTGCACCGCGCGCGGTTGCCCAATCGCGCGCGGCGCTCGGTCACTGAGCGGCCTTCCGAAAGAAAGCCTGCGCATGGTGTCTGCGCGACTAAGGACTGGTCGAGCGCCTTGTATCGGGTGCGATGAAAGATCGGAGCGTTAAAACGCGAAGTGTGCTTCCCTCTGGGATTCGATGTGTTGGGCTGCCAAGCGTAGGTCGCCGCTGCGCGTGATCAGCATTCCGCGCCAGGTCGATATGCCGCTGCGAAGTGGGACCAGTGCTTACGGGGCGTCTTGGTGGACAAATCATGGTGAGTCGCGGGGTAGGTTGCGTCTGCTCCAAATGCGGCCCCGCGAGCAACTGCATGACATGTTGCCGTTCGGTCGATGCCATAGCGAATGATAATGCACTTGCCCCTGCTGGCGTAGTCGGCGGATGGTGAAACCGCATGTGCTGCAAGTGCCGTTGATGTGCTGGATATGCCTCCACGCTGCGTTGGGCGCAATGCTTTGGATGGGTGAATGCAGGTTTGGTATTTCTGGAGCTATTTGGGTGGATCAAGAATTGGTGGCCTTGCACGTTGCCCCTTGACCCGTGCAAGGGCGTAGCTGCTCCGTGCTCCCATCGCAAGTGCCCTTGCTGCGCGAGCGAGGTCCCACTTGGAAACGGATGTACGCGCCTCGCTGTGCAGCGAGGGGCTGCCTCAAATAGGTCGGTTGCAACGCGGTCAAGTCCTGGCTGCTTCCTGCGAGCGACGTTCTTGATGAGCGTCGTTGCACGTGGAGTTGCGACGACGCGGTCGAGTGTAGCTGGCGTGATTGGCGCCGGTAACGCCAGATTGTAAAGCTTTTGAACGCCACCGCTGTCTGCGACAATCGCCACCTCCTGTCGTGCATGGCGTCTGGCAAGTTCGTCCCGTTGTTAGCGCTTGCTGTTCATAAAGGCTTTGCCGCTGTCGTCTGTGAAAGATGGCATGGGCCGCGCAATGGTTGCATGTATGCGGTTGCTCCATCACGTCGTATTGGGCGCGCCAGTGGTGCTCGCTTTGCGCAAGTAACTGCGCGCAGCCTGTTCGGCGTTCTGCGCCGCGTCGCGCAGCTGATGGGCGCGAGGGCCGGCTGGCCTGCCTGCGAAATTGCCATCGATATCCCGGCGCAGCAAAGCTCGTAGTGGGGCGTCGCTCTGGTCGCAATGCTGCGATTGCATGCCGATGTAGTCTCACCAACTACGTCGTGTCTGTAGCAATGTATTCCTGGCCTGAAGCGAAGCCGCTAGCGGGGGAACATTCCGCGGCTGCGCGGTTTTCCGCTATGCTGATCTGTCGGCGATGATCGTGCATGGGCGTGTCCAACGTGGGCAGCGATTGGTTGCCTAGTACGCCTGCGAATCGGCGACGGCGCGCGGGTCCCTGCATCTTCACGAAGTCGCAAGGTGGAGGCGGTCTTCGTCGCGCCTGCAAGCGCTCGCGCTCGACGGGGAGGCACGCAGGGCATTGGCTTTCGTTGTTTGCACCTGAACCGCGGTCGCAGCTGACGTGTAGGCCAATGGCAAATTGTACTCAGTCGCTGCTTATCGCTATGTAGTCGCCTGCGCCTGGCGGAATTGCCATCGTTCTTTGCGTTGCGCAGGTCTGCGAAGGCTCTTGGCGTAGCACTGCAATTGCGCGCGCGACGTTGCGCGCTCTGTCGCGAGTCTCACCTCGGCCGCAGCGTCGCCGTCGCCAAGTCGCTGGCGCGGCGGCGACGTGCCAGCCCCGATGTTCGGCAAAGTGGTCGCGCTGCCGCGTGCGCTGACTATCGCGTTGGCGGGCGGCCGTTTGCTTGCCAGGCCGCGCGGCGCTAACCGACGCGGCGCTGCGCGGCGCGCGTCGCGATGCACGCGCGGCGCGTGGGCCGCGCGCATTGTCTTCGAAGTAAGCGAGGCTGTGAGCTTGAGGATGATAAGACGGCGCGGGGCGCGCATGGCCCGCAGCGCTTGCACTTGAAATGCAATTTTCACGTTGGGGTGGCTGCGCATGGTCGCGCAGTGCCGAGTCGCACGCTGCGTCCCAATTTGGGTGGGTGGCGCGAAGAGTGAATTGCCTGCGTGCGTCTGATGTAGTATTGCGTGTTCCGTTTGCGCGTCGACTGCGATCGCCGCGAAAGGAACCGTAGTCGCGCCAGTGTCGTCCGAGGGTCGTTCGAATGGATGAGGCGTTGCTAATTCCTTGTTGGCCGTCGCGGTGGTAGTGAGTGGTATGTGCTCAATTAAGATTGATGTTTTTTTCGTGAGACCCGTCATTTCGCATCATGGGGCGGGCGCAGCAGTCTGTCGTCGGGTCCTTCCAGTGGGCGGTTTGTCTTACAATGGGGGCGGTCTGCTTGTAGCGTTGTTACATGACTCTGTGTGTGGGAATTTGCTGTCTGCGGTGCCAAGTGTATTTGACACGGTGTACACGGATGCGTGTTTGTCATGCTCCTGTTTCTGCTAATCGGTGCCCGTATGTCCGTGCATTTGGTGGATTATGATAATATGTGCTCTCTTGGGTTTCTGGAATGAAGGTTTGTGCTATCATGGCAATTGAGTCGCCGCTGCGTGCGAATGGTGTCAGGATGCGCATAGCACTGGCTAGGTCAGGATGAATATGCCCACGTAGGTGTGGAGGCTACTGGGCGTATCAAGTTGTGGCCCAACTGATGGCTGCAGCCTCTGCTTCGGTGCTGCCTGAGCTCGCACTCCATATCGTCGTAGATGCTGTGCGTAATGCTGAGGGTAGATCGGGATTGAGGAAAACGTCGTAGGGTGAGTGAGGATTGAGCAACACGTCGGTCGTTGCTGGCTGTAGAGGTGGAATACCGTTGTGGCAGCCTGGAGAAGAGTGGTTCTGGTACGGTGGAGATGCAATCGTAGACGTCGGTTGGAATGCTGCATCTTGGTGCACAGGTAATGTGGCAAAATCTGCTGAACGTGGTGAGTGTGATTGCGACACGGGTGGGGAGTGGGAGCCGAGTCGCTTGCTCTACCTTGCTTTAGGTTTGCTTGTGGAACATGTCTGCAAGAACTGACGTGTTGGGCCTGGTCGTGTAGAATTGTAGACTTGGGAGCCACGTCAGCTGTCGCTGAGGTGGACGGCACCACCAGCACGCATGTACCTAAATGTGTCGCCGCACTGGGCTGAGTTGCCTGCTAGCGGATTGGTCCTAAAGGCTCGGCGTCTCGCATTGGACCTGCCGTTGCACTTGTGGCCTCGACCGCTGCCGGTGCATGTTGTGACGACCGCGGGAGCTCGACCTAGCAGAGACCTTACGCTGTAGTGCTAGGGTTTGTCTCAGCAAATTGCTGTAGTGCTTCGTATCGGTCAGCTGTCTATCCTATCGTTGTTGTGGTGTGTTGAAGTAGTGTGGTGTATCGCCCGTTAGTAGCCGGTGCGTCCATGAAGAAATTGCGTTGGAACGTGATGTGGCCATTGCGAGGAGGATGGTCCACCCGAGTATACTTCCGTTGGTGTGAGTGGTGTATCGACTGATGACTCGATTCGAAGAGGCGGTTCGCAGCGATGCTGCTGTTGCTGTGCTGATGACGACGTCTGCAGGTCGATGGTTCTGTCGTTGGGTCCTCTACGTCGGCGATGTCGGCGATGTCGTCGCCCTTGATGTGCTCGACCGAATATTGTATACGTTGGACTTCGTCATGCACTTGAGTTTCCTGTAATTTTTTTCGGCAATGAAGTGTGTGGTCGCGCTGTTCTTCTTGTATGCGATAGCGTCCACAATGCCGTGATCAAATCTAGGTACTGGTTGGTCCATTGGCGGGTGTCCTTGTTCTGCCCCTCCTTCATCCCCCAGCTCATCATCCGCATTCCCTTCTCACAACGTCCACCCTCATGAACCCCCCTTCCAAGATCGCCTTCCTGCTCAACTGCAGCATCACATGTGTGATTCCTCCTTGCCCGCCCAAAACCCCAACCATCCCTGACGCACCTGCTGCCCAACATGCTGCAAAATCCTGATCCTGCTGCATGCTGACCTTCCCCCTCGTACGAAGTACTCATCTTCGATAACATCCTCCTCCTGATCTCTTCCCTCCTCACGCGTCTTCCTTCATTCCCATCTCCACGTCCCCGCTCCACCTCCGTTATTCTTCTCCCCGTCTCCACGTCCCCTTCTCCTCTTCTCCCCTCCTGGGTCCCCCTCCCCCTACTCCGCGCCCATCCCCATCCTTGTTTTGAATCAGGGCGGTCATTGCCCAATTCATCTGCTTCAGGGTAGTCCTGACCTTGCGCAGGTTCTTCTGCACGGCTTTGGGGTTCTCGGCGCCCGAGGGTAAACAGGAGTAATGCTGACGGGGTAGGAAGAAAGAGGATAAACACCATAACATTAGCAAGAGAAGCTTGACTGGCCGCGGCTGTCCATGTGTCTGCGTGCCACGATGGTGTGGAACGGTTTCAAAGAAATGATATAGAAACAGGTGACCGTCCGCCATGAGCACAGACAAGGGAACGCTTTCAATGCGAGGGTAAGCAGGATAACGAGCCAAGGCATGACGACGGCAATAGGAACGCCTACGAGGAGCATGCACTCTACTGAGAATCAAAACGAGTGGAGGAAAAACAGAAATGGTTTTGTACGTGAGAGCGAGGAAGAGAGGGCGGAAGAGAGCGATGAGAAGGAGGAGGGAGGGAGCGAGGGATGAGTGATGTCGCGTGGAATGGTGGAGGCATGATGGAGGACGGAGGGAAGGATAATGAGGTGGCAGAGAGGAGATCAGGGATGAACGGGTGTGGGATACTCGTTTTCCTTCCGCTCATCCGCCACCCCAACTTGGACCCCCAAGCCTCGCACGTCGCACCCCGTGATGCGCGGTTGTCTTCGTGCCCTCAAGCCGCCCCCTAGACAGTGCCGGCCCGGCGGCCCCACCCCCTACCGCGACGCGCGAAGCGTGGTCACCTTCGCGCCCCCGCGGGTGACCTGCAATCAAGATGCATCGTAAGTATGCAAGGTAAGGATGAGGATGCAAGGCCCTCAACATTGACTCAGGATGGGTCGAAGATGCAGGTACGCAAGTGCAGCCTTGATGAAGCAGCGCATCCCATGGATTCTGACTGTATAGTCGACCTCCTCTCTGTTGCCGTGGTGGATTTTCAACCGTTTACCTTGCGTGGGCAGACCACGACAAGCCCTGCCACTAAAACAAGGCTAGGATCGGGATAAATCGCTCCAGAGCGTTCCGGAACGCTCTCAGAGCGTTCCGGAACGCTCTGGAGCGGCCGCGGCGCCCAATACATCCTCCAGACCCGCCGATTCTCAGAGATTTCGAGTTATCCCGATCCGATTTTGTCCCGATCTTCGCGTCGTTTTAGCCACGGTGACCCGTTTCCCCGTACTGCGGCCAGTGGAGCTGGGCGCTGCGCGGAGCGCCTGCGCCCCGCAGCGGCTCTGGAGCAGCAGCTCGTTGTCCTCCTCCTCCTCCTCCTCCTCCTCCTCCTCCTCCTCCTCCTAGTCGTGATCTTGAGCAGGTCATGCTGCTGGTTTGGATCTGGCTGGCCCGCCGGGGCGATGAACTGGACGACGTGCGTGACAACAGCCTGGGGAGCCCGGTCGACGCGCAGTTCCGCGCCAGGCTCCGCGCGCTGGAGACGGATGCCATAGAGGGGCGCTGCGGACAAACAGTTCGAGGTGTGACCTGGCTTTGCGCAGCGAGCAGACCGCGCGGCGCGCCGACGTGCGGGCGCGCGTGGGCGATGCGTCGCGGCGGCCGCGCATAGCGTCCCAAGGCCCTGGCTGGGTCGCATGCCTGCGCTGCGGGGGCGAAGTCGCCGGCCGTGCGCCGGCTGGGCTCCGGCACGGCCTCCCCGCGCAACAGGCCTCCGGCTTCCTCGTGCTGCTGGCAGCCACGCGCGCCGGAGGCACGCAGGCAGACGGAAAGGCGGCGCTGCGCTTGCGGCTCGCCGCGGGCCCAAGGGGCCGCCGGAAGCTCCAGATTAATTCGGCGCCCGTCGCGAGCGCGGATGTCTGCCGTGCGCCCGCCGGGGTCCTCATTATTTTTTCTCCGCCTCTCCCCATCCCCCGTCTCGCATCAGGGCTGCCGCCGAATCGCGGTGCGTCCTCCTTCGGGCTCCTGTGCAACGCCTGTCGCACAGTGTCCCTCCAGCCGTGCTGCTGGCGTAAAGGGTCTGCTCTTCCAACCCACACATGTTTCCCTTCGGAAAAGGGGTGCATCCACCCTCCTTCCGCTCCCGGGGGTCTGGAACAAGGGGGGGCGGATGTGTCAGAGGGCCCGTTCAGGCCCATGGTGGCCTCAGATACAGTGCGGGCGCGGCCGCAAGAACCCCTCGCAAGAAACCCAACCCTGAGAACCCGTGCGCGAGGTGCACCTGAGGGGAAACCCGGAGCACCCTGAACGCAGCAACTCCTTCAACGGCTGCGGGAAGTCACCGCGCAGCGCGAGGAGCGAAGAAACCCAGGAAACCCTGACGAAAAGCATATGGCTTCTAGGTTTCTTGATGCGCGCCCCCACTGTACCCCAAGATAGTTTTCAATACAGCTGAAGATGGCCAAACTTGGAACAACATGGCGATCAACATTAACTGCTTCGGTGAACCTGCAGGCGACAAGGCGACTACCCGCCATATTGTACCACTGCGCGTTCCTGCACTTCCCTGGCCAATGCAACTCGCCTGTGACTCGTTACTAGATGCGTTGCTGCGGATACCTGCAGAAGCGTCAATCAGTATGATCAGATCTCAAAGGACTGAGTGCTGAGGGAACCTCTAGTTATTGTGGTGGAGTCGGCTAGCCCCATCATGTGGGACGCTGGCACGTCTCCTGGGCACTGGGGCTTCCACCACATGCTTGCCAACTTACCCCGATATGTGCTGCCTCCGTGTCGGCGGCAACTCATCTCTAAGATCAGGCGGTTCGGGCTTCTGAAACCACCTGCTCATGGAATAAGTGTTGATGCTATATCACGTGGCAATCTCGTATGTTCGGCGGCGAGTATCAGCCGCGCATATCCTCCTCATTCCTCCTCGTCCTCCTCATCCTCCTCCTCATCGTCCTTCTCCTCCTCCTCCTCCTCTATCACCCCCCTCTCTGTCATATTGTTTGGCATCGAGCCCTCGGCATGTTTGGGGCATGCTGTTTGTACACCTCGCCCCCTATCGACACATGCATGCGTGTACAAACGTCTCCCCCCGCCGCGCAATCCCTGCTTCATCGCGTGTTTTCTCCAGCTCTTTCCAAAGCCAGAGGACGGCCCCCATAGGTCAAGACGGCTGCAAGGTGCCCAACTGCAAAAACAAGATGACCCGAAGGTCTCCCAATGCCCAAGGCTACGCTCAAGAAGTCAAGCCTCAGGACTCCCTGAACAGGTGTCCACACAGTGGCAACATGGTCAACATGAACTTCGACACGGCATACAAGATGCCCTGGCAGGCGGAACACTCGAAGCTCCAGTGCTGTCTCGGGAAGGGTTCATAGAGCCCCCTAAGCCAGCCCCAGCGTGGGCCCGAGTTGGGTCCTGAAGCGGGCCAACAACTGCTCCAAAGGAGCCCCAAGACTGCCCAGGAGTGCCCCACGAGAGCTCCAGGAGATCTCCTAAAGCACTCCAAGTGCTGTCCCTACGGCGACAACGAGATTCCACCAATCCCCTGGAAGAAGCTCGGTATAACAAGTTCTCCTATGGCGGACTCAAGACGTCGCACAGCGCCACGAGATAAGTACCCGCAAGAACCATCCCCGAGATCCCCGAGAGGGACCCAAGGAGGCCCCACAGAGGAGCCACAAGAGCAACGCGAGAACAGCGCAACTGAGCGGCTACACTGAGGGTAAGCGTCGTAGCCTCACTGCCCGAACGGCCCCAAGATGATTTGACCGACCCTGCCTGGAAGAGCTCGTCACAAAAACAATACTGCGAGCGTTTCGATGCCAATCACGCTGGCACGGTCACGGGGCTTGCAGCAGAAGGCTCGATACACCAAATCGTACTCCTCTTTCGCCTGCTGTGGTGCCATTGTCCCGCTGCTGCTGATGCTGCCACTGCCAGTGCTGCCGCCGTCGCTTCTGCAGCGTGTGCATTCGGTCCCCCCGGTCTCCTCCTCTAGCAGGTCCTTGCAGCGCGGCTCGTCCAGCATGGTAAAGGCCCCGCCAGCAGCAGCCTGCGATCAGACCGCGGGAGACATTGAGATCGCAAGCCCTCCCTGTCTCTCTCTCTCTCTCTCTCTTCTCCGCCACCCTCTCCCTCTCTCTCTATATATATATATGTGTGTGTGTATCGCTCCCTCCCGGTCTCCCCTCCCCCCTCCCCACTCATCCCCCGCCCCTCTGCCCCTATCACTCCTCGCGCGCTGGCAGCATGGCGCCCCCCCCCCCCCGCCGCACTTTCAGGGCCCCTAGAACAGGGCTAGGATCGGGATAAATCGCTCCAGAGCGTTCCGGAGCGCTCTCAGAGCGTTCCGGAACGCTCTGGAGCGGCCGCGGCGCCCAATACATCCTCCAGACCCGCCGATTCTCAGAGATTTCGAGTTATCCCGATCCGATTTTGTCCCGATCTTCGCGTCGTTTTACCCCCCCCCCGAGGCCCAGCGGCCGCCGCCGCCCGGACCAGAAGGAGGGGAGGTGGCGCGCAGGCGGAGGGGCGGGGGCGGCCGCTGCCGGGCGCCCCCCTCCTCCTCCTCCTCCTCCTCCTCCTCCTCTCTCCTCCTCCTCCTCCTCTCTCCTCCTCCTCCTCCTCCTCCTGATCCTCCTCCTCCTCATCCTCCTCCTCCTCCTCCTCCTCCTCCTGATCCTCCTCCTCCTGATCCTCCTCCTCCTCCTCCCCGGGGGGGGGAGGACCCCCGCCTTGGACACGTGCCTGCTCAGCAGGATGGGCTTGATCTTGTCGAGGAAGGCGTCCGCGAACTTCGGGCTCAGCTCCAGGATCTTGTCCGCGGGCATGTTGCGGCGCTCGCGCTCCAGGGTCACGTCCTCGCCTGGCGAGGGAGCGCCGGCACGCACCGCGGGAGGGCGGCAGGCCGCCGCCAGGGGGAAGAGAGAGAGCCTCGGGGGTGGCTCTGGCGGCGGGCGCCGTGACAGGCCAGGGGTGCTGGGGCGCAAATGCGCGGCAGAGGGGATCGCGGGGAGAGACGGCGTGATGGAAGGGACGGGGCGGGCGGAAGGGAAAGCAGCGATGGGAGGGAACGGGAAGCGCCATCGCGGCAGCAGGAGCTGGGCCCTCAAAAGAAGAAGAACAACAGTACTGATAAGAGCAAGCAGTACGGAGGAGAAGAAGAGAGAGAAGGTCGGACGGGGACAGATGGATGGGCACGTGGACCTTGTCCGGGAGGAAGCCACAGGCAAAAAGCAAAACGGGGAAGGGGCGGTCAGTGCACCAGATCGGCCGCCACCCAGCTTGGCGGCCCGGGCCGCTGGAAACGCGGATGGCTCTTGTATTTCCGCCACTGCGCCGCCCCCTGGGCGAACGAGCACCTCTCCGTCGTGTTGCCGTTCTGTGGTGGCACTGGCCTGGACGACTTCCTCCCGCGTCCGAAGGTGCCTGCCAGGACGCTTCCTTGAGGCACCCGAAGGACCGCCGACCGATCGCCGAAACAAACTTCTTCCGCCGCTGCTCGATCGGCGCAGCTGCCTCACCAGACGTTCCTCCTCCCTCCTCCTCCTCCTCCTCCTCCTCCTCCTCCTCCTCCTCCTCCTCCTCCTGCTCCTCCTCCTCCCCTCCTCCTCCTCCTCCTCCTCCTCCTCCCTCCTCCTCCTCCTCCTCCTCCTCCTCCTCTCCCCCTCCTCCCCCTCCTCCCCCACCTCCTCCTCCTCCTCGTCCTCCTCCTCCTCCTCCTTCTCCTGCTACTCCCCCATTCCTCCTCCTCCTCCTCCTCCTTCTCCTCCTCCTTCTTTTCCTCCTCTGCCCCCCACTCCGTACTGTCAGGCCGACAGAACCAGGTGCTGACTTCACGAGCCTCGCTCAGGGGTGCGCTCACGCTGCCAATCTGTATGGCGGCGGCTGAAAAAAACTACCACTGGCGGGGACCGCGTTCAACAAACAGCTCTCCGCGCTGCTGGAACTTTCTGATGATGACGACGATTCAAACTCCTCCTGTAATAGAAAAACAAACAACTGCATAGATATAGTTCCAACCATCCTATGGTGTGGGATCCTCGCTTTGAAGAGACAGCACCCCGTGTCCCTCTCCGCACATATCCTGTTCTCTACTCTCACCTTCCTCCCCTCCTCCGTCCTCCTCCCCTAATTGCCTCTGCCCTCACACCCCGCACACGCTTCGTGGTCCCATAGGGAACTTCACCCGAAAGCCCCAAATGCCCCACTGGCTGCGTTCGCATGCGCCGACCGCACCCTTCTCGGCACACCCCTCACACGTTTCGTGGTCCCCAGGGTGCTCCACCGAATGCCGCTGGCTTGGGGGGGGGGGGGGGGGGCGAGCGCCGTGCACACCAGCCACATGCAAACAAGTGGCCCTGGTCGGGCAGGGGTCGCTTCTGGTGCGGCGGCGCTGTAGGGGGGGCCAGATCCGAGCGCGTGGGCCAGAGCTGTGAGGGGGGGACCCCATGTGAGCCCGAACCGTCAGTGCCTGCGGCGAGCGGGCACCCTGACGCGTGGCCGAGCAGAGTCGGACGCGCAGCGCCCGCGGAGCCGACGCGCCCGTGCACCCTGCTGCTCCTGCTGCAGAAGGCGGGTGGTGCTGCTGCTGCTGCTGCTGCTGCTGCTGCTGCTGCTGCTGCTGCTGCTCCCGCCGCTTTCTGCCTCGACCCTGGGGCGAAGACCGAAGGGGGCGACGGGGAAGAAGCGCTTGAGCTGGAAACCAACGTTCTCGGGACGGGGGCCCGATTCCCAGATCTCCGGTGATACATTTTTCCCAGCCACCCTGTGGTGTCGGGTCTTCGTTCTGAATCAGCAGCACCCCACGTGCCACTCCTCCCGCTGCCCCCTCCTCCCTCCTGCCTCCGACCTCCTTCTGCGCAAATTCCGCATGCGTGGCCACGCCCAGTCTGGCACATCGCTTCCGCGCTCGGCGGTCCCAATAAGAAGAATCCTATAGAAGGCCCAAATGGCACAGCCCGCATGCATGACCACGCTCACTCTGGTACATCGCTCACACTTCTCGTGGCGCCAATGGAGTTCTACGGAAGGTCCAAGTGGCGAAGTCACCATGCGTGCCCACGTTCATTCTGGCACATCGCTCACACGTTTCGCGGCCCCAGTAAAAGCTCCGCAGAAGGGCATAATGGCGAAATCACCATGCGTGCGCACGCTCTGGCACATCCTTCAAACGTTTCGCGGCTCCAAGAAGAGCTCCTCAGAAGGCCATGGCGGCAAAGCTCGCGTGCGTGACCACGCTGCGGACAAGATTCATGTCCATATCCAGCGCTTTTTGGATTTTTTTGGAAGCGGCGCCACAAGGCCGAGGCGCACGGGATATGGATAAACATCGAGCCTCTAGGGGGCAAATTTATCCATATCCAGTGCGTCTGGGGTTTCTTGGGAAGGGAGCCCGAAACTCCATACTGCACTGGATCTACACAGAAGTATTGCCCGCACAAGCCCATCCTGGCACACCCCTCATGGCCCCATAAGAGCTCCACATAAGGCCATACTGGCAAAGTCCGAAAGCGTCACCACGCTCATCCTGGCACACACACATACACACCTCATACGTTTCTAGGTCCCATAAGAATTCCACAGAAGGCTCAAATGGCAAAGTCCGCAAACCTGACCACGCCCCTTCTACCAACACGCCCTTTACACGTTTCGTGGCCACCACAAGAGCTCCACAGAAGGCCATAACGGTAAGGTCCACATGCGGACCATACCCATTCTGCCACATCGCTCACACACTTCGCGGCCTCAGTAGGAGCTCATCAGAAGGCCCAAAAGACAAATTCCGCAGGCGTGAGCACGCTCAATCTGACACATCGCTCAAACGTTTCGTGGCCCGATAGGAGCTCCACGAGAGGCCCGTGTGGTAGGGGCCGCATGCGTGAAGGCCCCAGCGGCAGGGTTCGCATGGCGCCCCGCCCATCTCGGCGCAGACCTCACAAGTTGCATGGCCCCATAAGGGGGATCGGCCAAAATCCCCGGTGGCAGGGTTCACATGGGGTCGTCCCGCCCACCTCGGTGCAACCCTCAAGCGCTTCGTGGTCCCATGTGGAGCTCCACCGACGGCCCCCGTGGCAGCGCCCGCATACCGCCGCCCGGCCCACCTTGGCGCACCCCTCGCGCGCGCCGTGGCCCCGTAGGGAGCTCCACCGAGGGCCCCAGTGGCAAGGCCCGCGTACCGCCGCTCAGTCCATCTCGGCACACGCCTCACACGTTTCGTAACCCAATAAGGCGCCCCCCCTCCTTCGGCACACCCCTCAAGCGCTCCTCCTCCTTCGTCCCCTCCCATAGGGAGCTCCACAGGGAGCTCCCCCTTCTTCGTCCCCTCCCGTTGCGCCGCCTTTGAGGAGAGGGTCATGTCCTGCGTCACTCGCACCCTCATATGGTTGTATCCTTCGCCTGGGTAGCTTTCAACCCCTGTATGCTTTCTCGATTTTAGCATCCAGTGCACGCTATCAGACACAAGGGCCATTATACATGCACCCGCCACAGGAAGAAATACCCCCCGGAAAGGGGGCAGGACATCTTTGGTCGCACACTAAAAAACATCAGATCGACAAATGTCGGGCCCCCTCGGGCACCTCTTCACCGCCATCCGAGGACTAAAAGAGGACAAAGGGCGCCCCCGGCGAGGGCCCAACGATTTCTGGCACCGGCGGGGGCCCCTCGCCAGGTGCCAGGACTTGAACCGCGACGGCTCGACTACTTAACCGCGAGGGTCTGCTGCGCAAGTGTCACTGTCCAAGATTGACTTGAACGGCATTGGTCGCCGTCGTCGGATGACACCTCCTCGAACAAGTTAAACTGGTAGCCGTGCTTGCGCACGTCTGGGCCCTTATTCCTGCCGTCCTGGTCCTTCATCTGCACCGACCAGCCTGTCGTCCAAACCAAGCAGGCGAGGCATACAGACCGAATGGCAAGTAGCACCGACGACACGGAACGACAAGTGCCAGATCTTACTGAAACTTTGATGAGACGTGATCATATGCGGGCACCCACCAGGGAAACACTTTCCCCTACGTGTCTGAACAACAACAAGCATGCTGTTGCTTCAAGCGATCCCCACCGAAACCTTAAAGCGCTTGTTCCCGACGGCGCGCGGTCGCCGTAATGGTGGAACGCTGCGCGCGGGGCCCTCTGGTCACCGGTCTCGGCAAGTGCGGCGGTCGGGCCGGGTGGCGAATCCCGCTTCCTCCGAATCCAACAACACCTGAACTCCTGACAAAAGAAATCGGAAGAGACCCCGTGCGAAAAACAAAAAAGATTCGATCACGTGCGGTGCGAAAGCGAGAGACAGCCGCGGCCTGTTGAAAGAGGAAGAGGACGATCATCAGCAGGAGGCACACGACGAAGACGAACATCAGCAGGAAGAGGACGAGGACGAAGAGAAGACACGACGAACATCAGCAGGAAGAGGACGAGGAGGAAGAGGAGGAGGAACACGACGAAGACGAACATCAGCAGACAGGATCATCATCAGCAGGAGGAGGACGATCATCAGCAGGAGGAGGCGGACGACGAAGGATGAGGAGGAACAGCAGGAAGGCGAGGCGGGCCTCTCCTCCCCACTGTTCCTCCTCCTCCTCCTCCTCCTCCTCGCCTGCCTCCCTCCTCCTCCAGTTTGTCCCAACTCCTCGTCCTCTCGTCGTCCTCCCTCCTCTTCTCTTACCTCCTCCCCTCTCCTACCTCCTGCCCTCTCTTGCTTGGCTACTGCATACGTGATGTTGTGCTATACTGGGTTTGGTTGGATTGTGCGACAGTGTAGTATGTGATACTGTGTTCTGTGATGTTTTGATCTCGACGGGCCAGCGCGACTCCACAATGTTCCATGTAGTAACACTATACAGTAACATTATGCATGTAGTGTTCTATGATATCCTCCTATGTTCTTGACGGGCCGGCGTGACGTGTTGACGCATTGGCGACGCCGTGAAGTGGTGGCTACTGCAAACGCGATGTTGTGCTATAGTGTGTGTGCGTGTGTGTGTGTGTGTGTGTGGTAGAAGTATCCCCCAATGTAATGTGTGGTACTGTGTTCTGTGATGTTATGATGTCGACGGGCCAGCGTGACGTCGTGAGGCTTGTCACGTTAGATACGTCAACGAATCGCTCATTGCTGTGGCTGCTGGTTCCTGTGGCCAAGCTGACGTAAGTGTACGTACGGTATGTCATGTTATGATATCCCTCCGCCCTGTTGTTCTCATCCGTTCGAATATGATCTGTCATGCTCGCTCCAGCCACAGTATGCGTTGGTATGTCATGGTGTGCCTTGCTCTATGGCAACGTGTTAGGACATGATGTGCTCTGTCAGGCTCTGTTGTAGTATGCTCTGTTTCATGGTGCTGTTGACGGCTCAGGTCAGTATATTATAATATGATCTGCCCTGTTAATAGATGTTGCTACCTCCTGTTCTGTCGTGGTACTCCTCTCCACCACTGCACAAATGCCATGTCTGGATTCAGAAACGGTTCAACCGAGTTCCATGTAGTCACGCTCTTTCATGGTCTGCTCTATTATGTCCTGTTCTGTTCTCGACGGGCCAGTCGTGACGCCTGTGACGTTAGATGCGTCGTCTGTTATGATGTTATTCCTTTACTTGTGTGTCTCATTGGATGGGGTATGTTATGACATGATCCTATATGGCACCATATGTTTTGCGATGTCATGGTATGACCATTCCAGTGGCACTTTGTTATGACTTGTTATCTTATGGAACACTAGGTCTTAACATGCCCTGTTCGGTGATGCTGTGGACAGCTCAGCACGGTATAGCAGACTACGCTATGCTCTGCTAGTATGTGTCGCCATGCTGTGTGGTGCCGTGTTAGGATATGCAATGTGATGGTGTCATGGTATGGTATGATATGGGATGCCGAGGGGTGCTATGAGATGCCCGGCTGCGTGCTGTGATAGTGTGGTATGTCGCCTTATGTTATGTCATGCTCTGCCCTGGTATGTGCTGTGATGTTCTGTGTGGTGACGGCTCGGTCCAGTATGGTCCATCATGGGCTACGCTGCTAGTGTGTGTCGCTGTGCTCTGCTGACGTGCTATGGCATGTTCTGTGCTGCTGTGTATTGGTATGGTCTGCCCTGTCCAAGTGTGTCGGGTTATGCTTGGCGATGTCCTGGTGTGATGTGTGATGTCGTCTTCTGTTCTGCCACGTTGTGCTCTGACATTCTCCGTGGTGTGCTGGTGTGCTCTGCGTTGTTGTCATGCCGTTGCTAGGTTATGGTCTGTCATGTTCTGCCATGCTCGTGTTCTGATCTGGCATGATATGGTGTGTCATGGTGTGGTATGTCAAGGTTCGTCGTCGCAAGGTTCTGCAATCGTGGCATGATCTGGTCCGTCAAGGTGTGGTATGGTATGCTCTGTTATATTGTGTGATGTTGTGTTCCGTCACCGTGTGATATGTCACGTTCTGCTCTGGTATGCTGTGATATTCGGTTAGTTGACGGCTCGGATCTGTAACCTATTTAATGAAATTTTCTGCTAATATGATTCGCGATTATTTGCTGTCATGGTATGATATGATATGTGATGATGTGCCATGGTATGAGATGGTATACCAAGTTGTTGTGTTATGCCGTCTTCTGGTATGTCATGTTGTGTCCTGGTTTGTTGTGTGATGTCATGTCATGGTTTACGTTGTCATGACATTGATATGCTATGATATGATATGTTATGTCATGATCGTGGTATTTTATGTCATGATGTGGCATGCTGTGTTCTCAGGTGTTCATCGTCGCTATGCTCTGCTGTCGTGTTATGATGTGTTCTGTGATGCTGTGCCAAGTTAAGATGTGCTCTGTCAAGGTATGTTATACCATGCTCGGTTATGGTGTGTGAGGTTGTGTTGTGTGGTCCGCTGTTATGTCATGTTATGTTATGGTATGTTAGGTGATGTCATGGTATGCTCTATGCTGTGATGACATTGATATTGTCTGGCATGCCATGTTATGTTGCGTCATGTGGTGTTCTGTCGTGTTCGTCGTGGCCATGCCCTGCTGTCGTGCTATGTTATGTGATGCTGTGTCATGGTATGGTCCCTGTTCTGTTATATTGTGACCTGTCGCCTTCTGCTCGGCCATGTTCTGCTCTGGTATGTTCGGTTCTGTCATGCTCTGCTCTGTTCTGTCGTGGTCTGCTCTGTCATGTTCTGTGCTGTCGTGTTCGTCGAGGGCGCGAGGCGGGACACCCGGGACTCTTGGGGGATCATCGGGACAACTTGGGGTCTGGCCGCCGCGGTGTGCAGGGTGGGGTTGGCCGGGCGCGAGGCGGGATACTCGGGATCATCGGGACAACTCGGGGTCTGGCGGCCGCGGTGTGCAGGGTGGGGTTGGTCGGGCGCGAGGCGGGATACTCGGGATCATCGGGACAACTCGGGGTCTGGCGGCCGCGGTGTGCAGGGTGGGGTTGGTCGGGCGCGAGGCGGGATACTCGGGATCATCGGGACAACTCGGGGTCTGGCGGCCGCGGTGTGCAGGGTGGGGTTGGTCGGGCGCGAGGCGGGATACTCGGGATCATCGGGACAACTCGGGGTCTGGCGGCCGCGGTGTGCAGGGTGGGATTGGCCGTGCGCGAGGCGGGATACTCGGGATCATCGGGACAACTTAGGGTCTGGCGGCCGCGGTGTGCAGGGTGGGGTTGGCCGTGCGCGAGGCGGGATACTCGGGACCATCGGGACAACTTAGGGTCTGGCGGCCGCGGTGTGCAGGGTGGGATTGGCCGTGCGCGAGGCGGGATACTCGGGATCATCGGGACAACTTAGGGTCTGGCGGCCGCGGTGTGCAGGGTGGGGTTGGCCGTGCGCGAGGCGGGATACTCGGGACCATCGGGACAACTTAGGGTCTGGCGGCCGCGGTGTGCAGGGTGGGATTGGCCGTGCGCGAGGCGGGATACTCGGGATCATCGGGACAACTTAGGGTCTGGCGGCCGCGGTGTGCAGGGTGGGGTTGGCCGTGCGCGAGGCGGGATACTCGGGACCATCGGGACAACTTAGGGTCTGGCGGCCGCGGTGTGCAGGGTGGGATTGGCCGTGCGCGAGGCGGGATACTCGGGATCATCGGGACAACTTAGGGTCTGGCGGCCGCGGTGTGCAGGGGTGTGTGTGGCTGGGTGGCTTGTCCTTGAAATCTAACAGCACCAGACTGTCGGGTGGGGAACAAAACATGAAACGCAATAGAAACGCGGAAGCAACTGTGCAGTATGCAGATGCTCGCTGCATCAATGCACGTCCAGCATGACCTCGCACATCAACAACCTGGGCGACCACAATGCACGGAGAAATATCCTTCAACCCTGGCGTTATACGACCACCGGCCTCCAGAGCGTCAGGGAAGGGTCTTTGCGCAGGCGGCATTATGTCTGGATCCCTGCGCACAACAACTGCACACTGTGACAAGTCATTCCGCGATCGCAAAGCGGACGACCACTCGCGAAGCGCAGCGAATGTGTGGAAAGACATGAGGACGACGATGCGCGCGTCCTGGCAGGCACATAGAACGCGAGCCCCAAACGAGACCGTCCCAGACCTCAGTTTTCGTTCAACGCATGGGCTTCTGAAGCTTCAACTGCATCTTTCGCATCGGTTTCGGGCCCCAGGCTCAGATCGACGTCGGGCTATGTCCTCGACGCAGGACCTTGGAGCTGTCGACCCATCCCTGGGATGTCTTGTCCGCCAGTGTTTTTTGCGTTCCCAGATCCCAAGGCATTCGAAATCTGGTGATAATCGCCTGTCGCGAATGTCGCGTGACGCCTGGAAGCCAGGGTCGGCCAGTACAGATCTGCTCAAAGTCAGCCACCGGACTCCTCTCGAACACCGACCTGTCTAATCCCACCAGCCATCTAGGCTATCTAGGCGTAGGTGACTTCACGAGATTTGTCTTCTCTCCTCCTCCTTCCCCTGCTCGGGGAAGGGGCTGACCCTTCCCTCTACTCCTACCCTGGGCCTGGGGGAGAGGGGGGAACGGGCAGTCCGAGTTGCAAAGATGGACCCAAGATGGCTCCAAGAGGGCCCTCGGCAGCCCAAGACGGCCTCCAAGGTGGATCAAGAGAACCGAAGATGGCTCAAGATAGCCTCCTACATAAAGTCGGGGCGTTGACCTAAGGAACCCTAAATAAGGAACGAGGCTCTTTTTTTCCACAAGTTGAACTTCGATTTCCGATCGAAGACATAAGGAAAACCTGAGGCAAGCTGTGAAACACTTAAGGAACACGGAGCCCCTCCCCAACGAAAAGGGTTCCTTCTTCAAGGCCCCGGCTGTACCTCCAAGAGGCCCCAAAGCAGCCCCAAGACGGTTCCAAGCGCCCTCCGAGCCTTCCCGGGCACCCTCCGCACTCAGTCACTCAGGCCATGCGTCCCGCAGGGCGCGTCGGCACGGCAACTACGTTCGACCATCGGAAGAGAAGCACTATTCGGTGTATGCGGCGCGACGCAGAGGGGAGGGAGGCGAGGAGGAGGAGGGGATGAGGGAGGCGAGGAGAGGCCAACCTCTTTCAAAAACCTAGGAACATATACCTGGTGTTGCCTTTTGCGCTTTTTCGCTCCCGATGGGCGTTTCAGGCCTCAGGGTGACCCCCAGATGGCCAAAGAGAGCCCCACGAGGGCGCATCGGCGCCCCAAGACAGCCCCAGGAGCGCCCAAGAAACGCCCCGAGAGCAGACCCAGAGGGCCTCTTAAGCGCCATTGTGTGTCTCCCAGTGGGGGACCCGATTTCGCCCCCCCCACCCCCCCACCCCAGTCTTCTCGAGCCATGAGGGCCGAGAGGCCTCCCAGACTCCTCCAATGAGCCCCACCCAAGAGGGCCCCAAGACCTTCAAAGCGAGCCCCCAAGAGGGCCCCAGGAGTGCCCCAAGAGGCCCCGCTTGGACCCCAAGAGAGCCCCTAAGGTGGCCTTGGTCATTCTGCAATTACCTCTCACAACAACATGTCTCCAAGGCTCGACTTCTTATCTTCCTTGTCATCGTCCGTTTCTTCCCTCCTCCTTTCCTGCCTCCTCCCTTCTCCTCCTCCTCCTCCTCCTTCTCAGCATCAGCATCAGCATCATCATCATCATCATCATCATCATCATCATCATCAGCAGCAGCATCAGCATCAGCATCATCACAATCATCATCACCATCACCATCATCATCATCATCATCATCATCATCATCATCATCACCATCACCAGCATCACCATCAACATCATCATGCTCACGACCACCATAATCATCATCTGTTTCAGTACCATCAGCATCAACAGCATCATCATCATCATCATCATCAGCACCATCATCATCATCATCAGCATCATCAGCATCTTCATAACCATCAGCAGCAGCATTAGCATCAGCATCAGCATCAGCATCATCAGCATCATCATCATCATCTTCTTCATCATCATCAGCATCATCATCAGCATCATCATCGTGTCGCATTCCTCCTCCTCCTCTCCTCCTACTCTTCTTCCCCCTCCTCCTCCTCCTTATCGTTTGTTCCTCCTCCTCCTCCTCTTCTTCGTTCTCCTCGTACCTCAAAGGTGGCCCCAGGAGGTCGAGCATGACTCAAGATAGACGCCGACAGACCTCCAAGCGGCCTCAAGACAGACTCAATATGGTCCAAGATAGCTGAGCATAGCTCGAGATAGCCACCGACAGCCTCCAGTTGAGCATGGCTCACGATGACATCCAAGAGACCTAAAGAAAGCCTCTGATCTTGCCTGGATGGGCTGCTAGGGATACGCGGAGCCATGAACTCTTCAATATGCGCCTGGCTGTGGCCAAGAGGGGTTACGCAGAAGACCAAACAATACATCGAGAGACGACGAACAAACAAAACCATACCCAAGTCCGTTCTGTTCTGTCCTGGGGCGCAGACCAGCCAGGACGTCGTGGAGGACTCAGCCGTTGCGACGAAAGCGTACCAGGAGGTCCAAAAACATCCCAAATCGTCGCGCTCCTAAGAGGAGGACCGGAGGAGGAGGAGGAGCACTGCCCATCATGGCAAGTAGAGGTACAGGGAAGCGAAGTAAAGCGAGAGCAAGAGAAAAAACACTGAGTGGAAGCCAATTACACGAAAACACGTTGCACCCGGGCGAGAATGCTCTCTCAGCCAGGGGCCACGAGGCGAGGGAAGGAGATTGAAGACCCTGGCGGTCTCTCACCCCAGAGCGGTTGAGAGAGAGACGGCCCCAGTGCCCAAAATGCCAAGAAAGCTGAGAGACAACAAAAACACACATCACATGAAGACACAGGGAGCATCCACAGCCGAAGATGGCAAAAAATGCAAAAGCATAAAAGCACACACCAGACACTGGAACCCAGACGACCCACACGAGGCTAGAAACAATGAAGCTACGCTCCTCCTCCTCAGTATGCGTTCCAAGCATTCTGGACCATCTAGCGGTCCTCTCGTCTCTGCAGGTCTGGAGCCCGTGCGGAGCATCAGAAAAATGCCTGGTAATCCTGAAACGCATCAGCATCGCTCAGGGGTCTGCTAACCCTGGTCAATCAGACCCGGATCAGCAGGAAACCAAAACACTGCAACGCAGAAAAAACAACTGCTACGCAAATCTTCGCAAACCCGGGCCAGCCAATACGCGCGGCCGCCTCGCGGCCACGAGCGGCTCGCCAGCCCGGGTCAACCAGAGGGGGCCTCCGCAAGATCCGGCGCCCTGGCTGACCCCCGCTCGCTTCGACCCCCGTCTCTCGAGCCCCGAAGCATCGCGACCTCTTGCTCCTCCGTCCCGTGCTCCAGCAGTCGGGAGCGGCCAAGAGGGGGGTGTCCAAGAGGGGGGGTACAAATCATGACCGGCAGCATGTGCGCGGCCCAGCGGGGGGGCCAGGGACGTAATGAAATTCGCCGGCCCAACGGGCCAGAGGCGTGCTAAGATCTCCGGCAACTGCTTAACAATATTTCTAGTTCGCGCGCGCCGGGCGGGCCCTGGGGGCCCCCGGACGAAAAGTACCCCGGCCGATCCCCGGCCGGGTCCTGGGCGATCCCCAGGGGGGAGGCTATTTTTCGCCACCCCTCACGAGGATCGTGGCCTCAGGGGGTGGCTACAATCGACTACCCCCCCTCCCGCCCCAAGGGGCCCCCAAGAGCCTCCTAAGAGGCCCCATGGGGAGCCCAAGACGCCGCCAAGGAGCCCCAAGACGCCCCCAAGAAGCCCCCAAGAGGCCCCCAAGACGGCCCCAAGAGGCCCCAAACAGCGCTCCAGGGCCGGCGGCATGCGCGAAGCGATTGAATAAGAAGAGTCGCCATGAGATCTGGGGAAATATCATGGCCCACGCCATGCTGTCCACCCCCCTCTAGTCATCACCCCCCTCTTCTCCGCCCCCGAAGCAGGTTTCCCGGCGCCTCCCGGCGCCGGGAGGCGGCCATGTATCGAGGAATGGGCCCCTCGGTGAGGCCGAAACCAGCCGCATGCACCAGATTTCGCACCCCCCCCCCTTTCCCAATGACCCCTCCTCTCGTCCGGCCCGGCTCTCGAGCCCCGAAGCATCGCGACCTCCTGCTCCTCCGGCCCCTGCTCCAGGAGCTTGTTTTTTTTAGACTCTGGCAAGTTTACTTGCATGGACGGGGGGGGGGGGCTGAGCCTGAAGCAAGCCGCCGGGGGGGGGCGCGGAAATCACGCAAGTCGAAAGGCACTTGCACGCTAGTATTCGCTTGAAGAGGGGCGAGAGGGGGGGGGGGGGGGGCGAACGCCATGCAAGTAAACTTGCCTGAAGCCAAAAAAAACAGGCTCCAAAGCGACCTCCTGCTCCTCCGGCCCCTGCTCCAGCAGGGTCGGGCCTGTCTCGGCGGCCTTGTGCAGCACGATGGCCCGCTCCTGCGGGGCGCCGGCGCGCCGCCCCCCGGAGACAGCGGCGCCGCGCCGGCGCCGGTGCCGGCGCCTATGCCCCCGCCGCGGCTCGCCTCGGGCAGCGGGCGCCCCCAGTTGCGGGAGGGGCCCAGGGACGCACAGAGAGAAGTGCACCACAGATCCCAGGATTCCCCAGATCTTTTTCCATGCTTCCTGGATTATTTTCGCCTTCCCCATGCTTCCCACAGCTTCCTGGATCATTTCCCACTCGCCGTCGCTCGGACGTCCATTTCCCGTGTTTTGTTCGGTATCGTGCGTGTTTTTGTGGCTCCTTGGTCGAGGATGGTCCTCGATGGTTCTCGCCGAGAGCAAAATGCACAAGTCCAAGCGATGCCAGGTCCATGCTTCCTGGATGTTCGCCTTCCCCACGTTTCCCACAGCTTCCTGGGAGTCGACGTTTTTAACTGTGCCTGCGTGCTCTTGTTCCCTCCTGACAAGTGCTGGCCCACCAAGCTTCGCCCACGTGGAGGCTTCCCAAGTGGGGTCGGAGCAGATGGGGTCAGGGGATCTCGCCGCATCGTCGATGAATCACCAGTGCATCGGCGAGGTCGGCTTGGAGGACATCGTGCTCCTCATCGAGCCACATCGCCGATGCATCTTCGAAGCCGCGCGATCCTCCGACCCCGTCTACTTTGACCCCATCTGGGAGGCCTGAGCCATCGCGCCCTGCGATGCGAGGTGATCCTCGCGCCCTCGCGGGACATGCTGGGCGACCGCATGGGGGACACGGATGAGCTAGTGTACGCCGACAATACGCTGATCATAGCCACAAGCACAGAGCGCGCGCAGGAAAAGATGACAGCTATTCCTGCCGCTGGCGCGAACTACGGCCTCAAATTCACTTGGGGGAAGCTCGAGTTGCTGGCAATCCGGTGCCAGGGGAGCGTGACGAGTCCAGACGGCGCCCCGATCATCAAAAGGACTCCATGGTTTAATTGGGGAGTGTTTTGGCTGCCGATGGATCCATTGTTTCTGAGCTGAGCAGGCGACTTGGTTGCGCAAGGGCCGACACTCTTGCCCGAGTCTGGTCTCATTCCACGAGAGAGTGCTTGGTTTTCCCGGCTGGCCGTACTAGTACGCCGAAGTACGCCTACTAGTACGACCCGGCGAGTCGTACTAGTACGCCGAAGTACGCCTACTATTACGCTCCGGCGGGTCGTACTAGTACGGCTAAGTACGCCTATTAGTACGACCCGCTGCGGTCGGGAAGCGTACTCGTAGGGCCGAAGTACGCCTACTATTACGACCCGGCGGGTCGTACTAGTACGACTGAGTACGCCTACTAGTACGACCCGCTGCGGTCGGGAGGCGTACTCGTAGGGCCGAAGTACGCCTACTAGTACGACCCGGCGGGTCGTACTAGTACGGCTAAGTACGCCTATTAGTACGACCCGCTGCGGTCGGGAGGCGTACTCGTAGGGCCGAAGTACGCCTACCATTACGACCCGGCGGGTCGTACTAGTACGACTGAGTACGCCTACTAGTACGACCCGCTGCGGTCGGGAGGCGTACTCGTAGGGCCGAAGTACGCCTACTAGTACGGCGGGTCGTACTAGTACGTACGCCTACTAGTACGGCGGGTCGTACTAGTACGGCTAAGTACGCCTATTAGTACGACCCGCTGCGGTCGGGAGGCGTACTCGTAGGGCCGAAGTACGCCTACTAGTACGACCCGCGGGTCGTACTAGTACGGCTAAGTACGCCTACTAGTACGACCCGCTGCGGTCGGGAGGCGTACTCGTAGGGCCGAAGTACGCCTACTAGTACGACTCCGCGGGTCGTACTAGTACGGCTAAGTACGCCTACTAGTACGACCCGCGGCGGTCGGGAGGCGAACCCGTAGGGCCGAAGTACGCCTACTAGTACGACTCCGCGGGTCGTACTAGTACGGCTAAGTACGCCTACTAGTACGACCCGCGGCGGTCGGGAGGCGAACCCGTAGGGCCGAAGTACGCCTACTAGTACGACTCCGCGGGTCGTACTAGTACGGCTAAGTACGCCTACTAGTACGACCCGCGGCGCTCGGGAGGCGAACCCGTAGGGCCAATGTACGCCTACTAGTACGACTCCGCGGATTGTACTAGTACGGCTAAGCAGGCCAAAGTAGCCCTACTAGTACGCCCCCGCCAGCCCCCCGGGGCCGTACGAGTAGGCCAAAGTAGCCCTTCTAGTAGCCCTCGCCGGGGCGGACTTTCGAGCATGTCTCGAGCGGGGAGCCTCTCCGCCGGTCGTACTAGTAGGCCAAAGTAGCCCTACTAGTACGCCGCCGCCAGCCCCTCGGGGCCGTATTAGTAGGCCAAAGTAGCCCTACTAGTAGCCACGGCGGGGCGGACTTTCGAGGAAGTCTCGAGCGGAGGCCCTCTCCGCCGATCGAACTAGTACGCCAATGTAGCCCTACTCGTACGCCCCCGCCAGCCCCCCGGGGCCCGTGCTGGTAGGGCTACTTCGTGCCTACTCCTCGCCGGAGCGGACATTCAAGGATGTCTCGAGCGGAGGACCTCTCCGCCGGTCGTACTAGTAGGCCAAAGTAGCCCTACCAGTACGCCTCCGCCACCCCCCCGGCGCCCGTACTAGTAGGCGAAAGTAGCTCTACTAGTAGGCCCGCCGGGACGGACTTTCGAGGATGTCTCGAGCGGGGGGCCTCTCCGCCGGTCGTACTAATAGCCAAAAGTAGCCCTATTAGTACGCCCCCGCCAGCCGGTCGTACTAGTAGGCCAAAGTAGCCCTACTAGAACGCCCCCGGCAGCCCCCCGGGGCCCGTACTAGTAGGCTCAAGTAGCCCTACTAGTAGCCCCGGCGGGGCGGACATTCGAGGATGTCTCGAGCGGTGGGCCTCTCCGCCGGTCGTACTAGTAGGCTAAAGTAGCCCTACTAGTACGCCCCCGCCAACCCCGGGGCCGTACTACTAGGCCACAGTAGCTCTACTAGTAGCCCCGGCGGGGCGAACATTCGAGGATGTCTCGAGCGGAAGGCCTCTCCGCCAGTCGTACTAGTAGGCCAAAGTAGCCCTACTAGTACGCCCCCGCCAGTCCTCCGGGGCCGTACTAGTAGGCCAAAGTAGCTCTACTAGTAGCCCTGCCGGGGCGGAATTTCGAGGATGTCTCGAGCGGGGGGCCTCTCCGCCGGTCGTACTGGCAGGTCAAAGTAGCCCTAGTAGTACGCCCCCGCCGGCCCCCCGGAGCCGTACTAGTAGGCCAAAGTAGCCCTACTAGTAGCCCTGGCGGAGCGGACATTCGAGGATGTCTCGAGCGGAGGACCTCTCCGCCGGTCGTACTAGTAGGCCAAAGTAGCCCTACTAGTACGCCCCCGCCAGCCCCCCGGGGCCGTACTAGTAGGCCAAGGTAGCCCTACTAGTAGCCCCGCCGGGACGGACTTTCGAGGATGTCTCGAGCTGGGATCCTCTCCGCCGGTCGTACTAGTAGGCCAAAGTAGCCCTACTAGTACGCCCCCGCCGGCCCCCCGGAACCCGTACTAGCAGGGCTACTTCGACCCTACTAGTAGCCCCGCCGGGGGGAACTTTCGAGCATGTTTCGAGCGGGGAGCCTCTCCGCTTGTCGTACTAGTAGGCCAAAGTAGCCCTGGCTCGTACTAGTAGGCCAAAGTAGCCCTACTAGTAGCCCCGCCGGGGCGGACTTTCGAGGATGTGTCGAGCGGGGGGCCTCTCCGCCGGTCGTACTAGTAGGCCAAAGTAGCCCTACTAGTACGCCCCCGCCAGCCCCCCGGGGCCCGTACTAGTAGGGCTACTTCGACCCTGCTAGTAGCCCCGCCGGGGGGGACTTTCGAGCATGTCTCGAGCGGGAGCCCCCTCCGCCGGTCGTACTAGTAGGCCAAAGTAGCCCTACTAGTACGCCCCCGCCAGCTCTCCTGGGCCGTACGAGTACGCCAGAGTAGCCCTACTAGTAGCCCCGCCGGGGCGGACTTTCGAGGATGTCTCGAGCGGGGAACCTCTCCGCCGGTCGTACTAGTAGGCCAAAGTAGCCCTACTAGTACGCCCCCGCCGGCCCCCCGGAGCCCGTACTAGTAGGGCTACTTCGTCCCTACTAGTAGCCCCGCCGGGGAGGACTTTCGAGGATGTCTCGAGCGGGAGGCCCCTCCGCCGGTCGTACTAGTAGGCCAAAGTAGCCCTACTAGTCCAACGCGACCAGTAGGCCAACGCGAGCGCCACTTCCAAGATGCGCTCCACGTCAGCGCGCAGCCTGAGCTTGTTCTCGCACGACCAAGGCAGCGCGTTGATCACCTCATCAATGTGCCCCATTGCCGAGCGCTCACATGGTCGCGCCATGGCGACGAGCGGCGCAGCGAGAACGAAACCCCACGACGTGCGAACCGCCCTGCAGGGGGAAGCAGCACATCCAGAGACACAGACAAAGCCATCATGGTTACGGAATCGCCATGCCACTACAGCACGAAGACGCCGACTGTGCGAATCCCCGGAAAAACATAGGCATGTAGGCCCTGACACTTACAACAAAATGGCACGCGCATCAACTAGCATTAAATGCCCTCTCGAGGTTCACTCTTCTGAGAATACATTGGAATATTGAAATACAAGCGGCCTGTAGAGCGTGGGTGGCACCCGAGAACTCGTTGTGAATATCCGACGACGCAGCGTGCCGGAGCCTCCACCCTTCCGAAACGATTGCAATGTATGGTCCCTCTGAGCGCCTCAACAATCAACAATTCAGACATATGCTCACTGCGACTGCTGAACTAGAAGCTAATGTACACATGAAGTAGGAAACCAGACGAAGTAAGTTGGTCTCGGCCCATCCACCTAGAAAACCTGAAAATGAATGTCCGACGTCGCAGCAGAACCTCCACCCCCTCCAAAACAATTGTAATGTACAACCCCTCTCATCACCTTTACAACATCACAAGTCAGCATATGCTCACTACGAGTCCTGAGCTAGTGTACACATGATATGGGAAGCCAGATGAAGTAGGTTGGTCTCAGCCCACACACATAAAACTTCTAATTCGCCGGCCCGACGGGCCAGGGCGTGCTAAAATCTCCGGTGCCTGGTTAACAGTATTTCTAGTTCGCGCGCGCGGGGCGGCCCCTGGGGGTCCCCGGACGAAAAGTACCCCGGCAAGGTCCCGGCAAGGTCCCGGCAAGGTCGGGTCAGAGATGCCGGAGTTCTGTTACAGGGCCCCAGGACGGGCCAAGAGGTCCCCAAGAAGCCTCCAAGACGGTCCAAGAGGGCCCCGAGACGGCCAAAGATCGCCCGAAGACGCCCAACAGGGCCCCAAGACAGCCCAAGAGGCCTCCAAGACGCCCCAAGGGCCTTCCAAGAGGCCTCCGAAGAGGGCCCCAAGAGGCCAAAATCGTTGATTTTCATTGTTTTTTTCTATGTTTTTTGCGTTCTGGCTTTTTCGGCTTCCGGACGCTCCAAGACGGCCCAAGAGGCCCCCAAGACCGCTCCAAGACGGCCCACGAGGCTCCCAAGACGGCCCCGGAACGGCCCGGCCCCCAAGACGGCCCAAGTGCCGCCCAAGACGGACCAAGAGGCCCCAAGACGGGCCCAAGAGGGGCTCAAGAGGGGAACCGAGAACTGAAAAATCGAGCCCCCCGCCCCAGAAGGCGCCCAGGAGGCCCCCAAAAGGCACCAAGAGGCCCCCAAGAGGCCCCCAAGACGCCCCAAGAGGCGCTCAAGAGGCCCGAAAGAGGCCCCAAGAGGCCCCAAAACAGCCCCCAAGAGGCCCTAAAACTCGGCTAGCCCACAACGGTGCGACAATATGGGCCGGCGGAATGAGCGAAGCGATTAAATAATGAATATCCGACGTCGCAGCGGAACTGCAACCCCTCCAAATTACTTCCAACCTCACCAATCAAGCATATCCTCACTGCGAGTGCAGAACACACCCCTCTCCTTCGAGGCGCCGCTAAAGCGAGCGCGTGCTGGCGCGATGAGAAAAACACCCCTCCTGAGGCAGCGGAGCGAGCAAGCTTCCCGCACCTTCCTCGTGGCCGTGGCCCTGGCCCTGCCTCCCCATAATCCTCTCTCGCCGCGCCCTCGGCGCTCCGCTCGCCCGTCTCACACCGCATGGCGCATCTGCTGCGCGCCTACGTCGGCCCACGGAAGTCCGACGCCAGCGCGCGCGGCGCCGGGGCAGCACTCGGGCGCGCAGCACCCGCCGGTCCGCGTCGCTTCTTGCGCGCGTTGGACGACGGGCTGCTGCGCGCGGACGGCCGCGCCCCCGGGTCAGGCGAATCACTCGCACGGCCACCTGGCGCCGCCGCGCGCGCAGGCGCGCGCGCCGGCCTGCGCGCGGGCGCCGCGCCGGAAGCAGCCGCGCCGGTGACCCAAGCACGCTCGTAATCCTCTAGGGCAACTCCCCATTGCGCCAACTGGTCCACGAAGGCAGTGAGTTCTTCTTCATCAATCGGGACTTTGGGCTTCTCCCAGAACCCCCCGCCGGCATTGTGGTCAGACTTCCGGCCCAGCCCCGCATGCAAGAGCTCGCCCTCGACCACGACGGACTTCCACCAGGACAACGACGGCCAAGCGACCTGACTCGCGCGGATGGCGGCGGAAACCATGTTGCCGGTGATGCGGTTCTCTGCCGTGGAGCATTTCCACAGGAGCGTGTTCTTGCAGGCGGCTCTTTCAGTGATGCCGCTCTTTCAGTGTAGCGCACTCCCGCTGGCCCCGGCGACCGCCGCCAGACTGGCGCGGCGGAGGGCGCGGCACATGGCCGTGAACAGCGCAGCCGGACGGGCCTTGCACAAGCCTGCCGCACATCCTCCGCACCGTCACGCCGTGGTAATCGAGGGGAGCAATCTCCGCAGGGCAACCGGTTCGGTAATTCTTGGCGCTCCCATCGAGCAGCGTCACCTTGGTGCAGTCGGACGTGCAATACTCGGAATGCCTGGCCACCCACTGGTCGTTGAAGGCGGGGTACCAGTACTTCCGCAACGGGCCCAAGAACTCCTCGATGTCAGCGCCCTGGTTGCCGATGCGGCAGTCGAAGTACGGAACGCTGGCCCACGCGTGTCCTCCTCCTGCTGCGCCAGCAGCACCTGCATCCAGCCACATGGGATTTTCCTGCAAAATTCCCTCCGCCGTCCAGCATAGAGAGCTCCAGAGGACGCATGCGTGCAGGAAGTCCTTCTTCTGGAACGCAGTGCGCGGGCACCCGAAGAATGTCCCATAGGCCGCCGCGAAGTTCTCGAACCTGGTTCCGTCGGCCACCCAGAGAGCCTCGAACCACCGCAAGAGGGACACCTCGACGCCGAACTCCGCCGAGACAAAGCAATAGTCCAAGTCCGCTGGCACAGTGCGCAGCCAACGCTCCCGACCGCCCTGCGCGGGCACGAGCCGCATGGGGTAGTGACGGCAAAAGCACCGCGGACACACTAACACTGCGACGTCCACGGTCTGAGCGCCGCTGGAGCGCGTGGCCACCGACGCCTGCAGGCGATCACGCAGTCGCCTCATGTCCACCTCGTGGCCTGTCCATGGGTGGCGGGGCCGGCGATTCGGGAGCGCGGAGGGCGGTGCGATGCCGTCGGTGCCGCATTGCCCGCAGCGCGTCCCCCTGTACTGCACCAGTAAGCGATCGGGCGCTGCCGGCGGAAGCGCCTCGTCAACGTACGCGCCCCGGGTTGCCATGCGGAGGGAATGGAAAAGGAATGCGGATGCAGGCCCCCCCGGAAGGCACCGATGCGGAGCGCGGGAATCCACAACCCGCTCGAGCCTGAAAGCGTCGGGAAGTCGCTCTTCCGAGTCCCCTTCAGCGGCCCCTCGCTTCCCATGCCCCTTCGGAGTCCCCTGTCAAAGGCAGAACTCCGTGTCACTGGGGTGCCTATTGTAATGGATATAATTTCTCTTCCAGCGGACGGGCGAAGCGCGGCTGGGAGAAAACGCATAAGCGTCCGGGACGGTTTGCTTGCCCAAAAGTTGCCTAAGAAACCCAAAAGATGGCCCAAGACGGTCCAAAGACGCCCAAAGAGCGCCCCCAAACGCCCAAAACAGCCCAAGAGGCCGCCAAGACGCACCAAGACATCTCCAAGAGGCATCAGAAGAGAGACCCAAGAAGCCAGAATCATTGATTTTCCATTGTGTTTTCTTTGCTGTTGACATTCTCGCCGAATCTCCCAGATGCCCCCTAGAGTCCTCTCGTATTGGCAGGGATCCCAAGAGACTCACAGTTTCATCAAAAAGGCTTCCGACCCACAGCCCAAACACGGTGGCGAGTTTGGCCGAATGCCACCAGATCGTTTCCACTATCGTCGCACGCTTCCACTTCTCCTAGGGCTCGGCGGAAGGGCGTACGACACTTCAGCCCAAATGGTGCCTTCGAGACAAACAAACACACGCATAGAGACAGCCAGACAGAGCGCCGTCGAGCCAAACAAACACACGCATGGAGACAGCCAGACACACTGACAGACAGGCATAAAGACGTACGCACACATAAAGTCAACCAACAAGCACCCGATCACCGTGGCGAGGTATTGAAAAAATGCGGCCCTCCCACCACCCAATACCAAATGTTTTTACAACTTCTTCATTGCGATCCGCATTCAAACGAGCCTCGGCGCTGGGATCTCCGCCAGAGGCTACAAATTCTCGGTTGCGATCCGCTTGCCCAATTCGCCGGCCCAACGGGCCAGAGGCGTGCTAAGACCTCCAGTAACATCTTAACCGTGTTTCTATTTCGCACGCGCGGGGCGGCTCCTGGGGGTCTCCAGGCGAAAAGTACCCCGGGCAACTCCCGGCAAGGTCCTGCCGGAGACGCATCGCAACTCTCAGTGTGCACAGCCGATCAACCGCTGCCTCAAACCATGACTGAACATGCACTTCTTTCAGCGCAGGCATTCACCATGAGGTTTTTCCCATGTGGTCGGAAATTGTGGAGCCAGTCTCCGACACTGCACCCCATGGTTAGCACATTCATTGGCATCAACACGTCAAGCCATAGGGTAACACACCATCTAACCCACCAGGCTTTACAAGATGCCAAAATCCTGGGCGCGGCCCTGGGAGCCTTCGGAGCGCTCCAGGAGCGGCCCAAGCAGGCGCCAGATAAGTTGCAGGCGCCACAACCTGAGGCTAAGAACGCTTCACAACGGCCCAAGATAGCCTCAAGACAACCCAAGATGCCCGCTGTACGCTCCAAAAGGCCTCCAAGAAGCCTCCCCTGAGGGCCCCAAGAGGCAAACATGATGTATTTCCAATTGTTTGTAACAGGACTTGGGCGTTCTCGCCTTTTCAGCTCCCCGACGCGCCAAGACGGGCCAAGAGGCCCCCAAACCCGCCCCAAAACGGCCCGAGAGTTTTCCAAGAGGGCCCCAAAAATAACCCACGAAGGCCCCAAGACGGCCCAAAAGGCCTCCATGACGGTCCACGAGGCCCTAGGATAGCCCGAAGGAGAGCCCAAAGAAGAAACCCGAACGGACGGTTCCAGCTCTCGGCCCCAAAAGGCGCCCAGAAGGCTCCCAGAAACCCCCACGAGACCCCGAGAGACCTCCAAGAAACCCCAATAAAGCCCCGAAAGACTCCCAAGCAGCCTCTGGGAGGCCTCCAATGGGCCCCAAAACTGGCCCCCCGAGCCCCCGAGAGCCACCGAGATGCGAAATGGGCCGGCGGAGTGAGCGAAACGATTCAATAACTCAAGTTCCATGCTCTGGTCCCGCCCGGGCAGGCGAGCAACCCTGGCCGGAAACCGCCAGTCATATCCAACAATTCTCTAGGATTGCGCGTGACGACGCCACCCCTCCTCTTTCTCCCCCCCCTCCTCCTTCTCCTCCTCCTCCTCCTCCTCCTCCTCCTCCTCCTCCTGTTTTTACCCCCTCTCCTCCACACGCTGCTCTTCCTCTCCCCCTCCTCCTCTTCATGCTCTCCCTTCTTCTCCTCCTCCTCCTCCTCCTCCTCCTCCTCCTCCTCCTTCTCTTCCTCCCTCCGCCTCCTCCTCCTCGTCCTCCTCCTCCTCTTCCTGGCCTCCATGTCAGCCGAAGAGTCCCTAGGACAGCCCCAAGGAGAGCCCAAAGAAGGAATCCGAACGGAGGTTTCGAGCTCCCGGCCCCAAAAGAACCCCAGGAGGCTCCCAAAGGCCCCCAAGAAGCCCCGAGAACCCCCCAAGAGGCTCCAATACAGCCCGAAGAGGCTCCCGAGAAACTCCCGGGATGCTTCCAAGAGCTCCCAAAACGGCCCTCCGTGGCCCCCGAGAGCCACAGAGATGCGAAAAAGGCCGGCGGAGTGAGCGAATCGATTAAACAACTCAACTGACATGCTCGGGCCCCGCCCGCGCAGGCGAGCGGCCCTAGCCCGAAACCGCGACATATCCAACAGCTCCATAGGATTCCGCGTTGCGACGCCTCCCCTCCTCCTCCTCCCCCTCCTCCTCCTCCTCCTCCTCCTCCTCCATATCCTCCCCCTCCCCCTCCTCCACCTTTATGTCGTTCCTCCTCCTCCTCCTCCTGCTTTTTCTCCCTCTCCTGCCCATGCTGCTCTTCCTCCTTCCCTCCGCCTCCTCATGCTCTCCCTCCTTCTCCTTCTCCTCCTCCTCGTCTTCCTCCTCCTCCTCCCCCCCCCCCCCCTCAGCACTACCGGCGTCTTTGCGTGGCCGCTCAAATGCCCTTCTTCTCGCCCTGGCCCTTCTCCCCCTTCCCTGGGTTGTTGGCGTTCTCGTCCTTCCCCGTTGCGCCCTTGCCCTTGCCTTCGCCCTTCGCGGAGTCGTTCTTCCCCTTGCCCTTCGCGGCGTCGGTCGCCCCCTTGCCGTTTGCAACGCCCTTCGCGGCGTCGTTCTTCCCCGTGCCGTAGTCGCTGCTGCTCGCGCCGGTGTCCAGCGTGCAAGCGCCCTTCCCTGCCGCGCCCTTGCCCCTGCCCGTGGCCTGGTCCGCGCGGCGCGCAGCAGCTGCCGCAATGCGGCGCTGGGCCTCGGCTCGCTCGGCCTCGAGCGCGCCGTTCGCACGCTCCAGCTCGTGCTGGGCCTTCTCCTTAGGGAATCGAGCACTTCTCTCTCCTCCAGCGCGAAGACACCTCCAGCGCATGCTCTGGGGAAGCTGCACAGCCCGCGGCAACCCCGGGATTTCCCTTCCAGAGAACTCAGCCACGTGCTCTCGCGCGCACCGCAGTTGCCCGCACCGCCGTCGGTGGAGCTCCCTTCGTGGCCACGATGCGCGCGGGGCTGCGGACGGGAGACGCAGACCCGACGAAACAGAATAACTTGGACGAGCCCGCGCTATTGCCCCCGCGGCTCCTTGCTCTCCCGTTCTCGACGTTCCGCAGACGCCGCTCTCTTCAGGGCGCTGTTCTCCCGCTGCTGCTGGAGCTCTGCCGCCTGGTCGTGGCGCCTCTTCGCGTTCTCCAGGTGGTGCTCTCAGAGGCGCTTGCAACCTTGCGCGGGGGATTCGAAAGCCACGAGAGGCCGGCCGCGAACAAAGCAGACGCCCCAATAATCGCGGAACCAACAGATTCCAGCAGGTGTTGGAGGCCAAAACGCCCAGGGACCACATCATATTTTGTCACGACTGCGCGTTCACTGGCGCGTTTGCCTGAAACGCCGCCGGCGTCTACTTTAAGCATTCTCTCCCCCGCGCGCCTTTCAGCACCGTCAGCCAAGCCTCCTTGTGGGCCGCGTGCCACGCGGCCCAACCCTCCTGGGAGAGCTCCGCGTGCGGGGGAGCCGCCAACCCCCGCAGGAAAGCGTTCTCCACCTCGAGTTGCTGCTGCTCCGTGGGCGCTGCTCCGACAAACGGAACCGCCCACGCTTTCGGCGGCCACGCTGCCGGAAAGGGCACGGCTGGCGGTGCTGCTGCAGCCGGCGCTGCCGCTGGTGCTCCTGCCGCTGGCGCTGCGGCCTTTGCTGCTGCCGCTTCGGCCGCGCCGCTCGTGGTGCTGCCGGTGCCGGTGGAGCCGGCGCTGCTGCTGCTGCTGCTGCTGCTGCGAACAGCCGGGGAAGCCTTCCGAGGCGCCGCTGGCGCCGCCGCCGGAGGAGGCGCCGCCAGCGCCGCCGCCTTCGACGCCTTTGGAGGCGCCGCCAGCGCCGCTGCTTCGGACGCTTTCGGAGCAGCCGCCGCCTGAGGAGGCGCCAGTGGCGCCGCCGCCGCCGCCGCTTTGGACGCCCTGGGAGGCGCCGCCGGCGCCGCCGCTTTGGACGCCTGGGGAAGCGCCGCCGCCACCTTCGGAGGCACCGCCGGCGCCGCCGCTTTCACAGGCGCCGCCGGCGCGCCCATCGCCTTCTTAGGGCGTCCCGGGCCAGTCTGCCAGTGGGACTTGTCGTCGCAACGACACTTGTCGGGCCCCCAGCCCGGGCAAAAAGGACACTGTCTGCGCCCCATTGCCGTGATACCAGCGTGCGCAAGATAAATAATCAGAGCCTCAATGCACCTACGAATGAGAAAGAACCCTGCTTCCCGAACGCCTGATACCTTCCGCCTCCTGCCGCCCCATCCTTACTCATCGTGCCTTTCCCTAGTCCCTCATACCCTCTCCTACTCCTCTTACCTCTTCCTGCCTCCTGGGCTCTCGCCCTCTCGTTCATCCTCGCTTGCCGAGGCGACCGAAACACCGCACATGAGCAAAGCCATCCTCTCTCCTCCTTCCCTCCTCCTTCGAACTCTTCTCCTCCCCCCTTCCCTGTGGTTACCCTCCATGCGGTGCAGCACAAGCGTCGTAGCCCTGAGGGCGCAGGAGGTCCACAGAGACCCCTGCTCGGATTAGAACTCGCCGGAGCGACTCCTCTGGGAGGGAATTCCACTGGGAACTCGAAGAGACGAAAAGGACTGACAGAAACTAAAAGGGACTAAAAGGGACTAGAAGGGACTCGAAGGGAGTGAAGAGCTTAAAGGGAAGGGACGGAAAGGACTGAAAGGGACTAAAAGGGTCTCAAGGGACTAAAAGGGACTAAAAGGGACTCAAAGGGACTGAAGAGCTTAAAGGCTGCAATCGTACAGAAGGGACGGAAAGGACTGAAAGGGACTAAAAGGGTCTCAAGGGACCAAAGGGACTAAAAGGGACTAAAGGGACTAAAAGGGACTAAAAGGGACTCAAAGGGACTAGAAGGGACTAAGAGAGACCAAAAGGGAGCACATGGCACGAAAGAGACTGAAAGCAGCTACAAGGCGACAATCGTACTGAAGAGACGGAGGGGAACTGAAAGGGACTAAAAGGGACTAACAGAGAGTAAAGGGACTGATAGAACCAAAGGGAACTAAAAGAGAGTAAAAACAAAAGTAAAAGAGACAAAAAGACACCGGAGGGCGTCAAAGGAGCTAAAACGCTACCATTATACTGAACGGACGGAAAGGGACTGAAAAAGACGAAAAGCGACAAAAAGGAACTAAATGGACTACAAAAGAGTAAAAGGGACTAAAAGGGACTAACAGGCACCACAGGACTTGAAAGGAGCTTAAAGGCTACAATCCTACTGAAGGGACGGAAAGGGACTCAAAGGTACGAAAAGAGACTAAAGGGATAACAAGAAACTCAAAGGGACTAAGAGGGACCAAAAGGGATTACATGGTACGAAAGAGACTGAAAGGAGCTAAAAGGCGACAATCGTACTGAAGAGACGGAAGGAGACTGAAAGGGACTACAAGGGACTAACAAAGACTAAAGGGACGAAGCGAACCAAAAGGAACTAAAAGGGACTAACAAGAAAGTAAAAGGGACAAAAAGACACAGAAGGCCTCAAAGGAGCCAAAAGGCTACCATTACACTGAAGGGACGGTAAGGGATTGACAGGGACTAGAAGCGACTAAAAGGATCTAAACGAACTACAAAAGACTACAAGGAACGAAAAGGGACTACAAGGGACTAAGAGGCACTACAGGGATTGAAATGAGCTTGAAGGCTACAACCCTTCTGAAAAGACGGAAGGAAACTGAACGGCACTAAAAGGGACTAAAGGGACTAAAAGGGAGTCAATAAAACTACAAGCGAATAAGAGGGACCAAAAGGGACTACAAGGCACGAAAGAAACTGAAAGGCTACAATCATACTGAAGGAGCGGGAAGGGATTCAAAGGGACTACAAGGAACTAAAAGGGACTACAGGGACTAAAAGAGACCCAGAGGGACTATAAGAAACTGAAAGGAAGTGAACCGAAGACAACGAACTCGAAGGCTGCACAAGGGCGAAAGAAACATACGAGAGACTGGAGCAACCTAAAACTATGAAGAAGGAACTGAACCAACAAAAAAAGACTAACGGGAATCAGACCGACGGAAGACGGAAAGGGATAACAGGGCGGCGGCGGCAGCGACGACGACGACGTCCACGCTGACGGCGACGACGACGACGACGACCGCAGCAGCGCCGAAGCCGAGGATGGCAGCGGCGGCGGAGCCGGCTACGCCGACGCCGACGACGACGACGACGACGACGACGCCGCCGCCGACGACGACGACGACGAACGGCGTCGGCGACAGCGATGGCGACGACGACTTCGGCCGAAATCCGCTCGAAATAAATTCCCGGATCTCTCTCGGGGTCCCTCCCGACGCAGTTGCTTACCCCAGATCGATCTCCAGCGACCCCGAGACCCGAAAACCGCCCCCGGAGGGCCGAAAACGCGGAAAATCTCCCCGATCCGTGAAGATCGAGAATCGAAGTTCGACAGATGGCCACGTCCTCGATCGCAGTTTTTCAACCCGGATCGACTTCCAGAGGCCCCGGGAACCGAAGGCGGCCCCCTGGGGCCGAACCCGCCGAGAAACCTCCCCGAGCTCCGCAATTCGAAAAGCAAAGTTTTTCAATACGGGGTCCCCGGTGGTCTCCCGAGGTCCCGAAAACTTCCCCAGGTTTTCCGTCCTGAGTCACATTCTAATGATCCTAGGGCCCGTTGAAGACTTACGAAGGCCGACAATTGCGAAAACCGATGTGCTAGACAAATCCGCCGACCCCTTTGGTCTCATCGGCGTGTCAGATGCTCCCCCTCTCCCCAAACCCCTCCCTGGGGGCCTCGTCTGGTCGATCAGGAGGGGAAGCGCCCGGCCAGCCGGCGTACACGCGCCATGAGACAACACAGAGCTCCACGACGAGCCAAAAAGGCCCCAAGAGGCTCCCGAGCCGGTCCAAGAAGCCCCGAGTCGCCGAAACATCGTTTCAAGACGCCCAGGATGGATTCCAGACGGCCAAAGATGCTTCCAAGACGTGACCCTACGAATACGGCGGCGGTGCGCGGCTCGGGCGTACGAGTGGGGCTGCGTACGGCTACTGGTATGACTGCGACGTGCACGGCCGAGCGTACGAGTACGGCTACGTACCGGTACGAGTACGACTGGAGGGGGCGTACGAGTTCGGCGACGTGGGCCTACTAGTACGGCAGCAGAATGCAAGGACGGCCGTACTAGTACAGCTACGCACGCCTACTAATACGGCGGCGGTGTGCCAGGTCGGGCGTACGAGTACGGCTACGTACGGCTACGAGTACGACTGCGACGTGGCCGGCCGAGCGTACGAGTAGGGCCACGTACGCGTACTAGTACGACCGGAGCGGGCGTACTAGTACGGCTACGTAGCCCTACTAGTACGCCTGCGGCGTGCACGGCCGAGCGTACGAGTACGGCTACGTACGGCTACTAGTACGCCTGTGGCGTGCACGGCCGAGCGTACTAGTACGGCTACGTAGGCCTACTAGTACGCCTGCGGCGTGCACGGCCGAGCGTACGAGTACGGCTACGTACGGCTACTAGTACGCCTGCGGCATGCACGGCCGAGCGTACGAGTACGGCTACGTACGGGTACTAGTACGCCTGCGGCGTGCACGGCCGAGCGTACGAGTACGGCTACATACGGGTACTAGTACGCCTGCGGCATGCACGGCCGAGCGTACGAGTACGGCTACGTACGGCTACTAGTACGCCCCGCGGTCGTACTAGTAGGACGAAGTAGGCCTACTAGTACGACGACCGGGAGAAGCAAGCCTATTCTGCATTCCACACTGTCCACGCGACGGAAGTTGTAGATCTTCGAAGCCTGCGTGCAGACAAAGTTGCTGTACGGATTGTACGCGGCGTGGCTCCGGAAACACGAGTTGGCCAAACTCGACAGTTTCCACGTGTGGTGTCTGCGGAAGGTTTTAGGGATACCGCATTCATACAGTAGTCGCATCTATAACGCAGAAATTCTGGAAAAGGCCCGCCAACCGCCTTGGAGTCGCATGCTGTTGCACCGTCAAGTATGCCTTTTTGCGTAAATCGCCCAACACCTGGATGATCATCCGGTGCTGCGTGCGGTCGTCCAGCCGTCCTCTTCGGAACTGCGTTCGCCAGCCTGCAGACGCCCCCGGGGCATGCCGAAGCATTCATGGTCAAATGAGTTGCATATGCACGCGAAGTGAGTCTGCGAGAGCAATGCGTATGATTTTCGACAACTCGCGGCAATTCCAGCAGAAGCCTGGAAAACCGTTGTGCGGCACTACTGCCCATAGTGTTGCATCACTGCCCATAGGCTTCGACACCCGGCTTGCATTCATTCATTCCTCGCTCCTCCCCCATGGAGAAGGGCAACCGCTCTGGCCCAGACCGCGAGCGCGCGAAAAGCCAATATTCTGGCGCCCCTTTTGACCCAAAGGTGGGGGTGTCGTTGTGGCCAACTGCCCCAGGGTGTGCCGAATTTGAGGCGGCGGTGCCATGCGAACCCTGCCACTGGGGCCGTCGGTTGAGCTCCCTATCGGGCCACGAAGCAGCGCGTGAGGGGTGTGCCGAAATGGAGGCGGCGCTGCCATGCGATCCCTGCAACTGGGGCCTTAGGTGGAGCTCCCTATGGGGCCACGAAGCGCGTGAGGGGTGTGCCGAAATGGAAGAGGCGGTGCCATGCGAACCTTGCCACAAAGGCCTTCGGCGGAGCTCCCGATGGGGTCACGAAACGTGTGATGGGTGTGCCGAAATGGGATGGGCATGCAGAGAGCAGGGGCAGGGAGGGGAGGAAGGAGGTGGGGGAGGAGGAGAAGAGGAGGAAGGAACGCTGGGCGCTGTCTCTTCAAAACGAGGTTCCACCACCGCAGGATGGTTTGGTAAAATGACTCCAGGGGAAACAAGAGACTCCAAGGAGGAGGGAAACAAAAAGCCTCCCACACCCCCTAACGGGCCTCGAGAAGCGGCCTCGAGAAGCGGCCCCGAGGGGTGGAGGGCGCCGCCGGGACCGACGCGCGCAATCCTTCGGAGGGCTGGGAACCCTGAGATCCGACGTCGCGGACAACGCCCTGACATCGTGGACAAAAATCACGAGCGGAGTTTCTGCGGCATGCCTCGAGCCGGATCGATCCGGGAGGGCTGCGACGCCAGGATCTCGGAAAACGACGGCGACGACAGCGACGACCACGGCGGCGGCGGCGACTTCGCGCGAGCCGGAGCGGGGCGGCCCCCGCTGCGGGGGCGCGCGACTCCGCAGGGGCTGGTTCGCAGAGGGTGAGGCTTGCAACCGGCATCCGGGGGGGCGCCCTGGGGGGCGGGCGGGGACCTCGATGGAGCTTGATGGGCCTGTTTTCCACCACCACCACCACCATAAGTAGGAGGGGGAGGGGTCCTCCTCCTCCTCCTCCTCCTCCTCCTCCTCCCTTCCCCCGTCCAACTTGTGGCGGTGGTGGAAAACACAGGCCCATCAGAGAGCTCTCCGCCGCCTCCCCGAGGAGGCCCGCCGAGGGCGGTGCCGTGCCCCTTGCCCTCCAGGCCCCCGCGGCGCCGATCGCAGACACCACAGCCGGGCGAGAGGCCACGCCGTCGGGAGTCGCCGCAAAGGGGTGCACGGCGCGCCTCGCCCATCTTCCGCAGGTCCCGCCCCATCTCCAGCGCCTGGCGCCCGGGTGGTGCGCCGCCCCCGCGCGCCCCGCCCGGGTGGTCCTCCGCTCCTCCCGGGCGTCCGCCGACGAAGGGGTCTCAGCCCCATTCACGACGGCGAACATGGCGACGGCGACGCGGACGGCGAAGACCAAGAACACGACCACAACGACGACGACGACGACGACGACGACGACGACGACGACGACCACGATGGCGACGATGGCGACGACGACGACGGCGACGACGGCGACGATGGCGACGATGGTGACGACGACGACGACGACGACGACGACGACGACAACGACGACGGCGACGACGACGACGATGGCAATGACGACGACGACGACGACGACGACGGCAACGACGAGTACGGTGACAACGACGGCGACGGTGACGACGACACCAAAAACGACGACGAAAATCAAGACGACGACGACGACGACCACGACGAAGACGACGACGACGATAGCGACGACGGCGACAGCGGCGACGATGATGAAGATGACGAAGACGGAGACGACGGCGACGACGACGAGCCCGACGGCGACAACGGCGACAACGGGGACGACCAAGTGCGACCGACGGCGACGACCACGATAAGCAAGAGGACGACGATGCTCGAATCGAACCGAATCAAGACGAACATCGAATCGACCTCGAATCCAATCGACCCTCAAATTCGAATCGAATCGAATCGAACCTCGAATCGAACCTCGCCCAGCCCGGCCTTGCAGGGTCCCGCAGGATCCTGCAAGATCCTGCGCGCAGGCCCGTGTCAATGCACACCTGGCTCTGCAGGATCCTGCAGGATCCAGAACTCTGGCTTGATGGGCCTGTCTTCCACCACCACCATAAGTGGGAGGGGGAAAGGCGGTGGAGGAGGAGGAGGACCCCTTCCCACTCCAACTTCTGGTGATGGTGGTGGAAAACATGCCGATCATGGCTGACCCCCGTTTGCATTGACCCCCCTCTCTTACAGTAGGGCGGGGAGCCGACACCCCCCTCCGCTTGGGAGCCCCAAGACGGTACGGTGACTGGCCGTGCGGGGACCTCGGAACCCCCAGCGACCTTACCGCGCGACGACGACGAGGAACGATGACGACGATGATCGGGGGGAACGAAAGGGGGGGATAGCAAAGGGTATAGGGTAGAGAATCAGCTCACGTAGCTGACTTTCCCAGCGCCTCCCGGCGCCGGGAGGCGCCCAAGTATCGAGGAGTGGGCCTGGAAGCGGGCCGGAACCACCTGCGTGCAGCAGATTTCGTAGCCCCTCCTTTCCCCATCCCTCCTTTTCCTTCGGCCCGAGACGAACCGACCCCCCTTTCCCTAAATCCCCCACTCTCCCTGTCCCCCTCCCTTCGTTCGGCCGTGCGGTGACCTCGGAACCCCCAGCGACCTCACCGCGCGACGACGACGAGGAACGCTGACGACGACGACCCCCGGCTTGAAGCTCCCACGATCGGGTCGGGCGAAAGAGGGGGAGAGCAAAGGGGGCGTTTGAGAATCAGCTCGCGCAGCTGATGTTCCCGGCGCCTCCCGGCGCCGGGGGCGGCTACGTATCGGGGACTGGGCCCCTCGGTGAAGCCGAAGCCGGCTGCATATATGCAGCAGATTTCGCAGCCCACCCTTTCCCCATCCCCCCCTCTTTTCGCCCGGCCCGACGCGAGAGCCGAGCATGCTCGCGGTCGGGTCTGGCGAGGGCCGCCCGGGCGCCTTGCCGAGCGCCTCGTCGTGCCCCAGGGCGGGCGTGCCGCCTCTCCCGGCCAGCGCGGCGCGCGGGGGGGGGGGGGCAAGGCGCGGCGGCGACGAGCGCGGCGCGAAGCGAGCGCTCGGTGGCCGCTCATGGGGAGCCTCCCCTGGGCCGCGGAACGATACTCCAGATCTCGTAATAAAAGGGAGGGGGTCTGGACCCTCCAAGACAAGCCATTTCAGACCCCCCCTCGTGGGAGAACCCTCCAAAACATCGTCCCCAGACCCCCCCAGGCCCTCCAAGATAGCTTGGGAAAGACCCCCCCCCGAAATGAGACCCCCCTCCCTTTATTACGAAATCTGGAGCATACTCGCACTATCACAGGAAGACAAAAGTGGCAGAAACATAGTTAAAACTCGGAGGTCCGCGCGGATTTCTCGGATCGGCGCTGGACCCCCCTCCCTGGCGCGCGGAGCGCGCCAGGGGCGGCGCCGGAGGCGCCGCAGGGGGGGGCCCAGCACCGATCGGAGAAATCCGCGCGGACCTCCGAGTTGTGATGTTTATCTCACTTCTTGTTCCCCTATCTCGTGAGCCCCCCTCGGAGGCGCACGCCCGAACCGAACAGACACTTCAACCATCTTGTAGTGGAGCATCGTTCCCCGAGCGGCGTGGTCCGAACTCGCCCACCACGGAGCCTATACCACAAGACTTCTCGGCGCGCGCATCGCCCCCGAGGGGGCGACGCTTACATAGTACTAGCACGTTGGGGGTGGCGCCGATCCCATGCCAGCTTGCTGGCTCTTGCGAATCGACGCTGCCCGACTCTCATCGACGCTAAGTGGACGCTTGTCGACACTACATCGGCGCTTTCTCAGCGCACGCTAGCGCACTCTACAGACGAAATTCCGGATACATAGAAGGCTCCCATGATTTGCTTCCGGACAAGTGAGTCCCGCGGAAAACGGGCCCAGAACCTGGGGCCTTGTTCCCTCAGGACCAGCTTCTCCTCCCGAGTAAACCTTTGATGCTCCCAGGACCCGGGGGACACCTCGGGACCCGTTTCCTTCAGGACCCGTTTCTGGCCATCGCTCGGACGTCCATTCCCTGTGTTTCTCGGTTTCGTGCGTGGCTTTTTCGCCGAATGATCAAGGATGCTCCTCGATGGTCCTCGCCGAAGGAAAAATGCACGTCCGAGCGATGCCAAGGTTTGCTTCATGGCGAGGCAACGTAACGAGGCGGAGCTGCCTCGCCGTCGTTGCAGCCGGCGCCGTTGCTGCCGCGGCCGCCGCGGCCGCCGCCGCCGCCGCCCGTCGGCCCGGCGCTCGGTCGCTGGCGGCGGCGCTGCCGCCGCGGCCCTCGGCCTTCGGCGTCGCGGCAGCTGTCGGCGACGCCGCCGCCGCCGCCGAGGTCGTCTGCTCGTTCACCTCGTTATCAAAAGTGAAGATGCGAGGCGGGGACTTATCCATATCCACCCTGGGCGCCGACGCCCTGGCGCCCCAGCGGGCGGTGGATACGGATACAATTGTGTCCCCAGGGTACGGATCATATCCATATCCATCGCCTGCCTAGGTTCCTGGGAATTGATCCTCCAGGCGGTGGTCATACGTAAATTCCCCCCGCGGAAACAAGACACATAGATCTAGAAACTTCTGGGGGTCCGCTCGGAGCTCTGTGGTCCGCGCCAGGACCCCCCCACCCCGGCGCGCGGACTGCGCCAAATGCAAAGCCCGATCCGAGAAATCCGCGCGGACCTCCCGAAGATTCTGCTGATGTGTTTTTCTTCTTCGAAGTCAGCCCGCGCACGTGGGGTGTGTAGGGCAACAAAAACACCTCATCATAAATACCCTGACAAGGGGGCACCCTTTCAGTAAACACGCGCACGACGAAGGAATCGAAGAGGACGGGGTTGCTCAGCACACGCCAGCTCTGGTAGAAGAAGAAGAAGAAGGACAATGGCCATACCATAAACATTTGTCGCTCCGCGCGGATTTCTTGAAAATGCACTGGACCCCCCTCCCTGGCGCACGGAGCGCGCCAGGGGCGGCGCCGGAGGCGCTGCCAAGGGGGCCCAGGCGCCGATCCAAGAAATCCGCCCAGAGCGCCAAAAGTTAATGCTCATGGCGTTTTCTTCTTCGATATGGGAGTCGGCGTGACCCGTCGTCCCTTGATGTGTGGGCCGAGGCATGGAGGGCCATGAGAAGGAGATCGGCGAAGGTTTCCAGAAGAGAGGCACTAGGAGCAGCTTGTGGCGCTGCCGACGCCCACGCGCCCCCATCGGGGCCTCCTGTGGGGCCCCCCAAATGTGTTGCAGTGCCCTCCGTGGGCGGATACGGCAACGACTACCTACCAGACCACCCCAACCCAATCCGAAGACACGAACTTGACTCGAATTTTGGGTTGGGGTGGGACGGGGCCCATGTGCTTTTTCAATGTTCCCCGACCCCCCCCCCCGCTGACTTGAAATGGAAGACGAATAGAGGCCTTCGGGCTGGGTTGGGGTGGTTTGGTGGGTGGAGATGGAACGAACGAGCACAGGGACACGAACAGCATGTGCACGGCGAGGACGATGAAGACACGAGCAGCATGTGTCACGACGACGGCGACGAGGGCGAAGTGCACCAGCTCAACAACCAGGATCCGGGCGGAGACCACGATGCACGAGCCCGGCAGGCGCTTCAGTGAGATTGGAAGCGATGGGTTGGCGTCTCAAGACGGTGCGGCATGGGTGGAAGAACTTCGGCATTCGGCCACCCAGGCAAAGCTGAGCCATCCGCGGACCAGCACCGCCGTGCGGGCAGGTGGACCACGTGGTCGCATGCGCCATGGGGCACAAAGACGGCCGAGGGCGCCGAGCGCACGCGGCTTCCGCGCACCTTCCCGTCCTGAACACCGCGTGCGCGTGGAAGCTGGCACGTCAGAGCTGCGCATGGCTCAAACGTCTCAACCTGCTCGGGATGATGCTGGGTCCTCCACCAAATCGCACGCAAATGCTGGCACGGAGGGCTGCCGTGCTTCAGCCGGCTCAGGTGAGCGCGCAGACTGAGGCTTTGTGGGCCCCAGAAACGGCAGGGCCGTTTTTTCACCGTTTCCAAAGAAATGTCCCTTGAACATGGAAACGGCAAAAAAGCTGCGACCGGAAACGGCAAAAAAACGGCTCCAGGATTGGAACCGGAGCCGGAGCCGGCCAAAAAACGGCGACGAAGGCGGTAAAACAACGGCGTCGGAACCGGCAATAAAAAAAGCAAAACGGAACCGGTAAAAAAACGGCCCTGTCGTTTCCAGAGGGCCCACTGAGGACTGAGGTACTCCAGATTTCGTAACAAAGGGAGGGGGGGACTCATTTCGGGGCGGGGTCTCTTCCAGGCTATCTTGGAGGGCCTGGGGGGGGTCTGGGGACGGTGTTGTGGAGGGTTCTCCCGCGAGGGGGGGTCTGACATGGCTTGTCGTGGAGGGTCCAGACCCCCTCCCTTTTTTATTACGAAATCTGGAGTACCGATACCGCTCCCCATTGCCCCTTGTTCGCCCTCTGGGCCTCCTGGGAGGCCCTCGTCGCCACGGCTGGATTCGCCGCGAGATTCTTGCTGGATTCGCCACGGCTGGATTCGCCCCTCCCTTTTTTACTACGAGATCTGGATAAACCAATACCGGCGTTGGTGGAGCTCTGCAGCCGGCCTCCTGGCGAGTGCGGCAGTCGGAGCTCCGGCCCGACTATATAGCTCTGCCGGGGGCCCCGGCAGCTCTGCCGGTGACACCTGCAGCTCTGGCGGCGGTCCTCGCAGGTCCGCTGGCGTGCCTCTCGCCGCGTCGCGCTCGGCCGCCCATTCTGTGTGTGCTGCTCGGTTTCGTGCGCGTTTTTGTTCGCTGTTCTCTCGTCCTCTGTTTCGCCAAATGGTCAAGGATGCTCCCGATGGTCCTCGCCTCTCCATGTTCAAGGATGCTCCCGATGGTCAAGGATCCTCCCCAAATGGTCAAGGATGCTCCCGATGTTCCATTCTGTGCATTCTTCTCGTTCTCTGTTTTCGCCAAATGGTCAAGGATGCTCCCCGGTGGTCCTCGCCGAGAAAAAACAATGCACACGTCCGAGCGATGCCAAGTTCTCGCAGGCTTTAACGCGCTGACATGGAAGTTTAGCTTGTGACTGCTGTAACTCTGCGGTCGCTTCGAGCAGCTCTTGCGCCATGTTGCTCCCATCGTACTTAGGGGCCGCATCCCAGACATGACTCCGAGCACCCCGAAAAGTGTCGAAAGAGCGTCGAAGCAGTGTCGGACGAGCGTCTCCCGAGGTCCGACACGTGAAATCCCTCGAGCCTCGGCACGATTTTGGTGCTCGAAATTCTTCCTGGTGGCCAGGGCCCCAGCAGGCTGGAACATCCTAACTCTCTTGCGGTGACCCCTTGGGGACCTGCCGGGGGCCCTCGCGGCTCTGCTTGTGGCCAGCGGGGCTCGGCGCTGGCCCCGGAGGCCGTGCCTCTGGCCCTGGCAGCGCCGCGGGTGGCTCTCCTGCCTGTGCTTGCGGCCCTCGTAGGCTAAGACGGGCGTGTCCCCCTGCACGGGGATGTTGGGCGAGAGATAAGCATTACTCAAAACATGCCCCCCCAATGGGCAAAACTATCAAAAGTCGTCCAGAGGCTATTTGACTATTTTTGAGTATTCCCTTGTCGAGGGGCAGGCCCGACTTGATCGTAGGTCCCCGGTGGTCATCGTAGTTCTCCACGTTGCCCCCCTTCAGGGGACACCCGAACCTCTTTCTGTTCGACCCCGTGGTCCAATGTGAGCCATCGGCTGGAAGGACGAAGCGCTCCGCTTTCCAATCGCCCTTGAAGCTGTAGCCCGTGTCGCATGAAGTGCCCCGCGCGTGTTCGAGCCGCATCTACTGTCGCCCATGTCCGCCTGGCTGTATTTAGTCTCGGCATGCTTGCCGGTCACTATCCACGTAGAGCGGGTAGATATCGTTGCCTTTGGCTTCTGCGGACCTAGGGGTAGATCACATCGAGATTGACAATGTTCACGTGGATCGCGATGTATAGTGCGATGATTTTGATAATGCTCCCGTAGATTGTATGCATTCCACGAAGATCGTGAAATACTTGGTCGCGAATGTATGGCACGGCGGGCTGTCCGTTGCGTGGTGGAGCGCGCTCGGGCCGGCCCCCCGGCCCACGGGTGGTGGGAAGTACGCTAGCCCAGGGATCAGATGGACCTCCTCCTACACGTCCTTATCCTCCTCCCTCCTCTCCTTTCCTCCCACTCCCTCCCCCTCGCCCTCCTCCTCCTCCTCCTCCTCCTCCTCATCACCACCATCATCAGCAGCATCATCGTCATCACCACCACCGCCACCAACACCATCACCATCACAATAACCATCACCATCCTCCTCCTCCTCCTCCTCCTCATCATCATCATCATCATCATCATAACCATCACGTCTGTCACCAAAATCATAACATCACCATCACCATCACCATCATCATCATCATCATCATCATCGTCATTGTCCTAGTCCTCCTCCTCCTCCTCATCACCATCATCATCATCATCAACACGGTCGCCATGCTAATCATTATCATCATCATAATCAGCAGGGTCATCATCAGTATCAGTATCCTCATCATCATCATCATCATCATCATCATTACCATCACCATCATCATAATAACCACTAGCATCAGCATCAGCACCATCATCACAATCACAATCACCATCACAAACACCATCACCATCACCACTATCACCATCACCATCACAATCCTCACCCTCATCCTCCTCCTGTTCCTCCTCCTCATCATCATCACCAGCATCATCGCCATTATTATCATAATCATAATCATCATCTTCGTCATCACCATCATCATCATCACTAGCATATGTAGCAGCATCAACATCAACATAATCATCGACATTATTATCATAATCGTCTTCATCATCAACAGTATCATCATCATTCTCATCAGCATCAGCATCAGCATCAGCATCATCATCTGTTCCCTCGTGCCGCTCATCCCCCTCCTCCTCCTCCTGTTACCCTCTCCTCCTCCATTCTCGCCCTCTCGTTCCCCACCCGCCCGTTCGATAATGAGCACAAGAAAGGTTATGTGGGCTCTCTGGGGAACTTCGGACTGACCATCGCGACCGCCGAGAATTACCATTTAGTGGCACTGCGTGGCCGCTTATGGGCTTGCAGCGGCCGTCTAGTGGCACTTAGTGGCACTTTGTGACCCTGAAACTTACCATTTAGTTGTACCTGGCGGCCGCTACTGGCTCCGAGTACCATTTAGTGGCACTTAGTGGCCGCTAGTGGCTCCGAGAATAGCCATCTAGTGGCACATGGTGGCCTTTAGTGGCACCGATAATGAACATACCATTTAGCGTCCCTTAGTAGCCCGAGATCTACCATTTAGTGGCACTTAGTGGCCGTTAGTGGTTCCGAAAATTACAATGTAGTGGCACTTAGGGGCCGTTAGTGGCTCCGAGAATTACTAGTTGGTGGCACTTAGTGGCCGCGTACTCCAGATTTCGTAATAAAGGGAGGGGGTCTCATTTCGTGGGGGGTCTCTTCCAGGCTATCTTGGAGGGCCTGGGGGGGTCTGGGGACGATGTTTTGGAGGGTTCTCCCACGAGGGGGGGTCTGAAATGGCTTGTCTTGGAGGGTCCAAGACCCCCTCCCTTTTATTACGAGATCTGGAGTAGCCCCATCTGGGCCACGGGCATGTAAATCAAGGCTCGGGGTCGCCGACCTCCGTGAGACCACGGGCGCGCGAGCGAGACCGCCGGCCCCACCGGGGCCGCAAACGCTCGTGCCGCGCCAAGTGCCGCTGTCTTCAAAAAACAGCCCAACTCGAAGACATTCTCTACAGTTCCCCAAGTTGGCCACACAGGAAAGGCGATGGCGACACGCACGAGGACAAACTGGAGAAGGTAGAAGGAAGAGGGGCCGGGAGAGAGTACAAGCAAAAGACCAACGCGCCTGAGCCCATGATGCCAAAGCAATACTGCCGGTACACTGCGCGCATCTGCTCGTCCATGATGACAGCATAGGCCTGCTTCAGCTTCGTCCACCGCGCCTCACGAATAGGCCGACTGAGCAAGCGAGAATGGAGACAAGGAAGCGGGAGGGGGAGGGCAGGATGTGAAAGCCAACATGAGAGAAGAGTCAGGGGGTAGAAGATAGGCGGGAAGGGGCGCAGGCGAGATGACATGGGGAAAATGAGAGGGGCGATGGCGGGGCGGCGAAAAAGGAAGTGATACGGGGAAGGGGTCAGACGAGGAGATGAGAGGGGAGATGAAGTGGAATGATAGCAGAGGCAGAAATCGATGGTGTGCAATACACGGGGTGAACTATGTTGTGTGCAATGTCTGGTGTGATGCGGTGCAGCAGACAGGTTGCAACCTACGCGGAGCAAAAATCCGCCGATCCTCTCGGCGCGTGTGAGGGGAAATCCTCGGACGTTCGTCCTGGGGTGATCATGGAAGGTGCCTTTCCATTCGCAGCTCTCCCTCCTTCTGCAGCGGCCACT
>CAUYUJ010014195.1:92500-105000 GCA_963575745.1 Prorocentrum cordatum
GTGTGGATTCCGTACTGATTCTTTTGATTCCGCTAGAATCAGGGGTCGCAGTTGTGCCGATTCTGTTTTGATTCTGTACTGATTCCGTACTGATTCCTTTGATTCCCCTGTGCCCCGGGGGCCATCGGGCCGCGGCCCGAGCTCCCGCCTCGGCGGCATGGTTTTTCCATGAGCGCGGAAGAATTTTGAAGGGGAGGGGGGCGGGGGGGGGGGCGGGGCGATTTTTGGGGCGCATCGGGCGGCCGAGCCACAGATTTCCGGGCCCAGTGCGCACGCCCAACCTGGCAGGCGCGGGCGCGCGCGCGAGTTCTCGACCGTCGGCGCATCTGTAAGTTCATGCCCCGCCCCGCGCGCGGGAATGGAAACTTGCGTTGCGGTTTCCCATTGAACGCGCGGCCGTCGCCCCCCATGCTGCTCAGCGCGCAAAGCGAGCGAGCAGCATGGGGGGCTTTGCGTTCTCGCATGAGAAGTGCGCGGAACCGAACCGAACGGTCGGCGGCGCCCGCTCCTGCGCCGCGCGCGAGGCCATCGCGTCAGCGCGGGGGGCTACAAGGGCCTGGGCCGTCGCCCTGGGGCGCGGGCACAGCGCGAGGCCCGCGCGGGTCTCTCGCGCCAAACATGCGCAACAAGGTCGGCCCGCCCGCCGGCTGGCGCTCGCGGGCGACGCGACGCCGGCGCCGACTGCGAGGCCGACTGGGCCCGGAGGATTCCTGAGAGCCCCGGGAAGGGGCAGCGGGCCGCGATGGAATCGGCGCGGTCGTTGGCGCCCCCCCCGCGCCCGCCCCCCCCTGCAAGCCGACTCCTCCTAGGCCCAAGTGGCTGGCGCGGCGCAACCGCATGCGACTAGGTCGCCGCGGCCAGAGACGACCACGACGCCGCATCCAGTTCGCCGGAACTCCCATAGCGGGCCGAACCTCATCGACCCATCCGTGCACCAACACAGGTCTGCGCGCGTCTCGTCGGGCGGGGCCCGGAAACGGCGCGCGGCGAGCTCCTCCTGCGCCGCTGGCAGCCGAGGGGGGCGAGCAGTCCGCGCGCGCGGAGCAGCGCCGCGCGGGCCTCCGGGAGCGCGGACAACAGGTCCGAGCGCGCGCCAGGCAGCTCGGGCCATCCCTCTGGCGGCAGCGAAGCAGCGCAGCAGCGGCGGTGCGCGCCCGGCGCCTCGCCGCACAGCTGGCAGGTCTGGTCAAATATAGATCGGCATTCCGTAGCCGAGTGAGGCGCACCTGGGGGCATTGTCCGCCAGTGGCGGCAGACAGCAGCATCGAACGGCACGGGGCCGACCGCTGCGGCACGTTGCTGCGCGGGCGCCCCTGGCCCTTGAGCTGGCGCGCCAAAAGGCGCCCCACCAGGGCCGCGAAGGAGTCCGCGCCCGCGTCGGTCGGCAGGTCCGCCGCGCCGGCGGCGATGGACGGGATCATGGAGATCACGCGTTTGGCCCGCCATCTGTCGACGGATCTGCGCACAGCTGACGACGCAGAAGGGAATGAACCGTCTCGCTAGCGTCGACCAGGAATCGCCGCGGAGAGGAGACATGTCCAGACGAGGCGCCACGCCGTGGCGACAAGAGCGGCCGCAGGGCCAGCCGCGGCGGACCGCGGCGACCTGCCAGCCGCCGCAACCTTCCCGAGACGGGTCCGGGACCCCTCGAAAACGTTGTTGAACTCTGGCACGGGTGCGCGCTCCTGCTCTGGCGTGCGCAGCATGCGCCGGATCCAGTGCGGCGCCGGCGGCATCCAGGACGGCGAAGGCGACGTCGACGTTGCGGCTCGCGCCAGGCGGCAGAGCGGCGCAGAGGGCTGCAACGCGCACGCTGTGCAGATGCGTGCTGGGCGCGCCAACGACGTCCACGCCGTGCAGCATGCTGGGGCCCCCGATGGCCTTCACCACCTGGGTGGCATCCACGCGCTGGCGGCGCAGGGCATGAACTCTGAGATTGCGCATTTTGAACTGCTTGAGGCGCGTCTTGAAGACAACAATGGCCCGTGCGCGACCGCCGGCATACGCCGTGCCCAGCATCTTCACGCTGCGCCTCGGACGTCGCCGGGTGCGGGACAGCCTGGCTGCCAGGCTCGGCCTCGACGCGACCGCGAATGACTTCGTCGTCGAGAACGAGCTCGAGGCAACGCTCGAACATGTCCACGAAGAAACTCGTGCCACGCGCTACCGCCACAAGTGCTTCTTCAGAGAAGCCGGAGGCAGCGATGGCCACGTCGTCCACGCACAGGTAAAGACGCAATGAGGGCCACCGCCAGGAAGCAATGAGCATGGGCTCGTGCAGCAGCGTATGGAGCTCGAGCGCGGCGAAGCGGGATCCCGTTGCAAGGCCGCAGGTGGCCATGAGCGAACGCGAAAATGCCCCTTCCACACCGATGGCCCGGGCCAGGCGGTAAGCTGGCAGTGACAGGCGAGAGATGATCAAGTCGAAACCCACGCGCGCTCCGGCTGCAGCAACGAGGTGGCGCGGCACCCGTTCGAAAGCCTGCGCCACGCACAGGTGGGAAGTGACGTGCTGGCGCGCGGAGGCCGCCGAGGCCTCGGCGGCATATGCGGCTGCCCAGGCCGCGCGCTGCGCCCCGCGATCAGCGCTGCCGACCACCGATGGGAGTGCGCGAGCTGCTGCCTAAGCCCGGGCTGCGGAGGCCCTCGTGCGCACCCACGCGCGGATACATGGGGGGGGGGGGGCCGATCGGGCGCAAGCCGCCATCCGGCTTTCGCGGTGAGACGATCATCACCAGGTTGCAAGCGACCGCCCACCCACCCAGCCGCTCCGTGGCCAGCCAGACGTAGATGAGCAGCATGCGGGCCGCGATGGGGGGCCGCTGGATGGCCCGCGGCGCCAGGCGGTCAGCCCCGAGGCCTGTGCGGACGGGGAAGGAAGCAACGGCCTGGTCCAGGGGCCACAGCGTGATCGGCTGAGGCGGAGACAGCAGATGTTCTGAGAAGAACGGTTCATGGCATGCCTCCTGGACAGCCCAGTGCTCAGCCCAGCCGGCGGCCTCGACGTCGAGCGCGGACTGCTCGGAGAGCGGGGCCGCTGCGGCACGACTGCGGGCGCCCATCGAAACCCCGACCCGGTCTGCATGAGGCTCGGAATCCACGTCGTCCGCATCGGAGGTGACCTCGTCGCAGCGGGGCCCTCCGAACGGTGATCGCGACCGGCCGCAGACGCCGCGGAGACGGCGGAAGGCGGGATTCCCTGGGGCGGAGGTCAATGGCCGGGCAGCACGGGAGCCGCCAGGGGCAGCGAGGGCGCCGCGGTGGCTGGCCAGGCGCGCGTCCAAGACAGCCCACTCGATCCGCTGTGCATGTTTGGCGGCCTCGGAGGCGAGAGAGCGCAGAGCGGCGGGGCCGCGGGGCTGCCGCGCATGGCCGAAAGCTGCTGCCCAGGCGCGCATGGCCTCTGATGGCGTGCAACCAGCACCTCGTCGGCAGCTGCGGGATGCGGTCGCCCGAGGATGGCAGCGACCTCGACCGCCCTCGCAGAGCATTCACGCCACGCAGCAGCGACCGTGGAAGCGCCGGCGCGCCGCCGGGCAAGCTGCCCCGCGGCGGGTTCCCAGCGGAACCGCGGTCGAAACCGCGGCGCGGGCAATCCAGAAAGCGATGAAAAAGTTCTGCGTGCCGCGTGATGCCAGCTGTCGATGGCGGCTGCCATCTGCGCAACGTCAGCAATGTCGTCGGCCTCCCAGTCGCCCAGCAAGAGACCCGGCAGGGGGCCGGCAGGGAGCTCCGGATCGACTCGCCGAGGCTGGTCTAAGCGGCGGGGAAGCGCGGCGTGAAGCCGCCGTCGTCGATGCGACTTACCCCAGAACAGCACGCGCAATGCTCCGCCCTACTGACCACGAAAAATTCGCATGTGGAGCCGTTGCACGTGGGAGAAGCGGGCGAGATGATGCGGCCCTCGACGACGTCCAGCCAGCCAGTCGCCGCGAGCATTTCGGGAATGCTATTCCTGTCCCCGGCGATCACCCACGGCCCCGATAAGGCACCAAGCAGCGCCGCAGCCACCGCGAGGATGCGCAGGTCGGACCCCCACACGCCCTGGCTGTGGAAGAGCCAAATGCTGCAGGGGGAGGCCGCCCTTCATGACAACACCCAGCCAAACGGCCTGCAACCGATGTTGCAAACCGTCACGAGGCCCGCGCGCGGGAGAACCCGATACGCCGACGGCAGAGGACGCCAAAGCCGCCAAAGGCGCGATCCAACGCGGTTGAGTGCGCAAGGCTGAGCTGCGACCTCCAACCTGCTGCATTCGCTGCCTGGTGAGCGGCGCCCAACCAGAAAGCAGCGTGGATCTTGTGCTCGTGGACCAAACGGCGCATCAGCGGAGGTCCGGTGAACAACCTGCTTGAGGCATGCGCCCCAGCAGTTGGCGTTCGCCACGACGATGGTCCACGCCCCACGGTTGCGGAGATGCGCGTCCTCAATGCCGACCTGCGCGCGCGGCTGCGGGAGATCGCCCCCAGAGGGGGCGGCGAGCCCGCCAGGGCGCGCACGACGGCCACCAGTGGCGCGAAGGCGACGGGAGCGGCGGTGGCGACCGCAGGCGCCCTGCAGCTGCCGGCCAATGAAGGTCGACAGGGGGGTCGTGCGCAGCGCCAGGCCCGTCTGCCACCCGCGGCTGCAGCAGACAGCGGCTGCTGAGAGAGTCCACCTCGGGCTCGGTGAGAGCCCAGTGCGCCGCCAGAGAGGCCAGAATAAAATCCCGAGCGGGATCCGCAGAACTGAGAAGCTGGGACCACGCTGACCTCAGGACCAAAATCGGCGCCGCCGAGATCAGCGCGACGTCGGCGGCGGCGGACCTGCTGAACGGCAGGAGGTGGCGGACCGATGCACGACGTCTCCTCCGCCTGTCGCCATGCGCTCAGCTGGTTGGCCGTGGGTGGCGCGTCGAAGACATGGGCAGCGCCCTCGAGCGCATGGGCGACAACCGGGCTGTCTGGAGGCTCATGGAAAGGGGTCCAGGACGTCCGCGGGGTCGGAGGTCGCCTCCTCGACGGTCGCATCACAACCACACTCCTCATCGCCGATGCCTGGGGCGGTCGGGCCAGGGTGAGCGGCCTCGCCAATGCGGGCGACGACCTCACCAATGCGGACGACGGCCACTGCCTCTGGAGGCGCCCCGCTCGGAAGGGGCTCCAGGGAAGCCCCGGCTGCGGCATCGGCGAGCGCCGACGCATCGTCGGCGGCGGCATCGAAATCTCAATCCTTCCATGGGGAGGCGCAATGGGCCTCGGGACTGGGCTGGCTGGCCGCGCCAAAGTGTCCAGGGCGTCCGGGCCAGGATTCGCGGCCGCGCCAATGCGAACAACGACCGCGAAGAAGAAGAAGGCGATGCGCAACAGCAAGGGCGCGCGGATGCGAACCCCCGAATTGCGATGCTGGTCAATGCGCTCATTTCGGGTGTACAGGCCTATCCGCGGCAGAACCCTTCTTGGCGAAGGGCGACGAGACAGCGGGCGCCATGCCGGCCAGGGCATCGCGCCCCCTGCGAAGGAGCGCTTTCCACTTGGCGCTGTAGACCTAGCTCCACTTCTCGTCAACGCCCGCCAGGTCGTCGACGGAGGCGAGGTCATCGGCCATGCTGAGGGCCCCCATGAGAGGCCGCGCTGGCAGCCTCGGCGGCCTGAGCGGCCACCAGCGCCTGACGGAGCGCCAGCTGCTGCTCCAAGTGAGTCTCACGCTCGCGCCACTGCTCCTCGGCGCGCGCGATGGGAGACGAACCCAGCCGAGGCAGCGGCCAGGGGCCGCGCGGCGGCCGGCTCGGCAGGGGCAGGCGCGGCCGCAGCGTCGGGCGCCCTCTCCGAAGCGTGCTGCGCCGCCTGGGCGGCGACCTCTGCAGTGGCCTTGGCTGCGGCGGCCTCGGCCTCAGCAACAGCCGCGTGCTGCGACTGGATCCTTTTGTCGAGCTCCGCGAGCTCAGCCTCCCGAGCCTGCAGGGCCGACTTGGCGTCCGCAAGCTTCTTGGCCATGCGCGCCTCGTGGGCATCCGCCACCTCCAGCTGCCTGCTGAGAGGGTTGGTGGCCCGCCGCGCAGCCTGCGCGGTAGCGAGGTCGACCGGGAGCTTCGCGGTGCACGCCTCGTAGCCGCCGGCCACCAGGTCGCGCAGCTCCGCCGTCATGCCTGGGCCTTCTTCAGCCGGTCGCGGGCCGAAGCGACCGCCTTGGCCAGCTCGCTCTCGTCGTCGAGGTCCATGCCGCCCGCTGCGGGCTCCGCCGCCTCGCCGCTGAGTTTCCCGAGGCCCTGCGCGTGCTCACGGCTGGCGGCGCCCAGCTGCTGGCGCAACTTCGCCGCCTCGCCAGAGGCGCCGCCGGCGTCGGAGGGAGCAGCAGCCGCGGCAGCAGCCCTGGCCTTCGGCTTCGCCAATGCCTTGAACTGCTTCGTGCAGGCGGTGTCATCGCCGCCAGCGCTGGCCAGCTAGACGAGCACCTCGTACGGCGCGCCATTGCCGCACTAATGGCACTTGGACTTGCAGGCCCAGTTGGTCGCGAAGCCGCACTTGCTGCAGTCCCAGCGCGGCTTCTTGGCGGCGCCGGACGGCGCCATCCCCTCGACGACAGGCGCCTGTGAACCGCGGTGCCCGTCCAGCAGGCGCCGCGCGGCCTCCAGGCGGGAGGCGATTCGGGGGCTCGCGCGCCTGTGCCAGGCTAGGCGCGCAGCAGGAGCCGAGCCTGCGCGCGGCGCAAGCGCGCCCGGCGGCGCCACGCGGCCTCGGCAGCAGCGGGCGTTATTGCAGAGGGCGCTGGTCTCAGCGCGGGCGCGGATGGGCTGGGGGACGGGTAAGTCTGCACCCCAGCCTCCTGAGCGCCCTCCATGAGCCAAAATGGTTGCGGAGTAGCAGCCGCAGTAATAGAATCATTTTAACCATAAGTAGCACAAGTCAATATAATCAGTATCGTTGGTAGTAGTCGTAGTAGTGGGTGTAATAGTAACCGTGCCAGTAGTAGTAGTAGCAGTAGTAGTAGTAGCAGTAGTAGTAGTAGTAGTAGTAGTAGTGATAGTAGTAGTAGTAGTAGTAGTAGTAGTAGTAGTAGTAGTAGTAGTCGTAGTAACCTTATGTACGCGCTAGTAGTAGTAATTCGTAGTAGTAGTCGTAGTAGTAGTAGTAGAGTAGTAGTAGTAGTAGTAGTAGTAGTAGTAGCAGTAGCAGTAGTAGTAGTAGTAGTAGTAGTAGTAGTGAAAGTAGTCGTAGTAGTATTAGTAGTACAACTGATTCGTAATGATAGTCGTAGTAGTAGAAGTAATAATGGTAGCCGTAATTCGTAGTAGTACTAGTACTAGTACTAGTACTAGAAGTAGTAGTAGTAGTAGTAGTAGTAGTAGTAGTAGTGGTAGTTGTAGTAGTAGGGGTAGTGGAAGTAGTAGTAGTAGTAGTAGTAGGAGTAGTAGTAGTACTAGTAGTAGTAGTAGTAGTAGTAGTAGTAGTAGTAGTAGTCGCCGTAGCGATAGTAGCACTTGTAGTGGTAGTATAAGTAGAAATCGTAGTAGTAGTAGTAGTAGTCGTATGTGGTGGTGGTAGTAGTAGTAGTAGTAGTAGCAGTAGTAGTAGTAGTAGTAGTAGAAGCAGAAGTAGTAGCAGTAGTCGCAGTGGTAATAATAGTAGTAGAAGAAGAAGTAGTTGTAGTCGTAGTGATTAGTAGTAAGTAGTAGTAGTAGTAGTAGTAGTAGTAGTAGTAGTAGTAGTAGTAGTAGTAGTAGTAGTAGTAGTAGTAGTAGTAGTAGTAGTAGTAGTAGTAGTAGTAGTAGTAGTCGTAGTAGTAGTAGTAGTAGTAGTAGTAGTAGTAGTAGTAGTAGTAGTAGTAGTAGTAGTAGTAGTAGTAGTAGTAGTAGTAGTAGTAGTAGTAGTAGTAGTAGTAGTAGTAGTAGTAGTAGTAGTAGTAGTAGTAGTAGTAGTAATAGTAGTGCCGCCTCGCTACACGGCAGGTGGGGGGTTGGCCGAGCCGACCCCACCCCCAACCTGAAGGACCGTCCAGTCCAGCTCGGGCGCCCTTGGTACCCAAAAGCAGAGCCTCGCGGGCCCCGAGACCTTGTCGGAGCCCTCAAGAGGACAAAGGCCCCCAACCCTCTAAGTTGGGGCCTCGCCAAGCCTGCCGCGCGGGCCCCGAGACCTTGTCGGAGCCCTCAAGAGGTCAGGGCCCCCAACCCTCTGAGTTGGGGCCTCTCCAAGCCTGCAGAGGCCACTGCAAAAACCGAGACCCTGCGCCCCAAGAGAAACGAGAAGCGCCTCCAACCCTCTTAGTCGGAAGCCTCCCCTTGGAGCTCGTCGGGGTCTCCCTTGGACCTCCGATCGGCTCGCTGCCTGGCCGACCAGGAAAGGAAGTCGGCCTCCTGCTCGGGCCCAACCCCGAAACGCAGCAGCGCGCGCGAGCGGGGCAAGCGCTGAGCAGGGCCCTGCTGCCCGCTGCCCGTGGCCCTGCTGGCCTCGGGGGCGGCGGCAGGCGCAAGCCCCTGGCAGACTTTCGCACGCCATGCCTCAGAGGGAAAAAGCTGCTCCCCGAGGCGCCAGGCTCCACGCCCGCCCTTCACATTGGGGGAAAGCCCTCTGCGAATCCTATCGATCTGTGGCTCACGACCTGCTCCCGAGCCGCACGGCCCGAGGATGCCCTGCATGCGCTGGTGGGCGTAGGCGTAGCACTTCAAACAGTGGACCATGGTGGTGCCGTCCGCGCCTGGCCCCGTGGCGGCTCGCTCGACGATCGAGTGGCCTCCGATCGACCACGGCCGTCGAGGTCGTCGAGCTGCAGGGGGCTCGTCGCCCTCCGCCGAGGCCCTCGCAGCCGCTAGGGCCGCCGCCGCCGCGCCAGCAACCCCCCAGGCGGCCTCGGCAGCGTGGCCCCCGCTGGTCTCGTGCTCCTCGTAGCCCGCCTCGGGCTCCGAGAACTCCAGGATGACGTCACTGGCATGGTCGAGCAGCTTCCGATCCGCCATGCGCGCGTGGAGCTTGCCCGTGAAGATCATCGCCTGCCGTGCAATGAGGTCGAGGCCGTAAGCTAAGTCCAGCTGGTCGCCGCCCAGCGCCAGCTTCGCCCCCTCCTTCGCCGCCTCGTCTGCGAGCCTATTGCCTGCCCGCTGCCACCAGGTCGCGCGGTCCGCCTCCGCGTCGGCGGCGGAGGCGTGGGCCAGCGCCCCGGTGACCGTGTAGCTGCGCGAGCCGTCGAAGGAGGCGTAGAATGCGTTCCACGGGTGGGCCCTCGCCGACCTGGGCGACATGCCCATGTGGCTCCCCTCTGGGCGCACGCCACCGTCCCAGCGCAGTCCGTCTGGAAGTCGACGTGGCCCTCGCAGAGGAAGGCCGCCATGTGGCACGCGTAGTCCTCGCCATCTCTCGCCTCCTGCCGCGGCGCCATGGAGAGGGGCACCCATCCCCACGCAGCAGCCACAAGGCGCCCATGCCTGTCGCACTGCACGAGCGACCAGCCAGCACGCTGCAGCTCGGGCCACCGCGTGCCCACAGCGCTGCCGTCCGTGAAGATGAGGCCTGTGAGGTACCCCGAGGCTGGGCGCCGATACCATCGCACTGGGCCCCCTTCTGGGTCACGTCTCGGGACCACGTGGTCGAGCGACGGGAAGAGGCACCTGGCGAACATCTCGCCGCAGTTCCCTCCAGCAGCTCGAGCCACCTCTGCGTGCCGAAGGAGCTCAGATGAGGCCTCGTCCTTGCGACCGGCCGCGTGACCATCGCAGCCGTACAGCTTGTGCCAGAGCGTGCCTGGCGCTCCCCTGCACATGCGGCAGTCCCACTCGGAGGCCAACCCTCTCTTGTAGAGCCGCGTCTGAGAGAGAACCGTGCCTGAAATGACCGAGCGGAGAGCCCCTCGCTGATGTTGCTGCCAACCGAGCGACTCCTTGGACCTGCCGAGCCTCTGCAGCGAGCCCCAGTGCAGGTCCGAGCTCGGGTGGGGGTACAGCCTGAAGGTGGCGTCGCGGTCGGACCACCTCTTGGCCGCCCCCTCTGCAAGCTCCTTGGTGAAGTAGGGCGAGACTCTGGCCAGGTCGACCTCCAGCCCTTGGCCGGTGGTGACGTGCCTGCAGCCCTCGATGGTCCAGCCAAGCCTGGTGCTGGTAAGAAAAAAGGCTGCCACGGGGTCCCTGCAGGTTGCCCAGGGCCGCCTCGCCGTCGAGAACCGCTGCTTGGCCTTCTCCAGCAGCGTGTTGAGGGCGAACGGAGTGGGGTAGCCCAGCCAGGGCGCCATGCCGAACTGCAGCACTACCTGGCCAGCGTTCACCACCGCTGGGTCTCTCTCGATGCCTTTGGGGAAGCACCTCAGCCGCAGGCCGACCGAAGCACCTGGCGCTAGAGGCCCTTCTCCACGCGCTGCGGCTACACGAAGCCCGTGCAGCACCGAGGGGGCGAGGCCAGTCGTGGCCGAGCCCCAGGTGGCGGCTGCCGTGGGGCCGCCCCTCTGCACCGTGGCCACCTTGGCCCGAGCTGACCTCAGCACCTGCAGCCTCCGAGACCTTGCAAGAGCATCCTCGACCCGCTGTGCCCCGATGGCGGTGCGCCTCCAGCGCCCGTCGTGCACGCCGTTGCCTAGCAGCCTGCCGCTCTGCGCCCTGCCGTCCTCGGCGGGCCGCTCCGACTCCAGCTGCTTCGCCACCTCTGCGTCGGGGGTGAGGTAGCAGAGCTTCCCGAAGTGGACGGGCGCCCGCTTCTCATCGAAGCAGCTCAACAGCATGCGAGTGGCGGGGCCCAGAACTGCCTTGACCATGCCCGTGGTGCCCACGGTCTGGAGCGTGAAGTCGTCGACAACGCTGCCCAGTCGCACGCTGGGGTAGAAGGCCGCCACATTCTTGAAAGTACGGAAGAGGAGCAGCTTGGCTATCCCAGTCGCGCAGGAGCAGCCTGCCAGCACCGTGCCAATTGCCCGAAAAGGGCGAGCTGCACGCCCCGTCGACCGTGATGACTCTGTAGCCAGAATACAATACACAGCATGCCCTGAGGAGCTCGAAAGGAAAGCCCCTCCACCAGGAGCTCCTTGTGGCTGATATTCTCGTTCCGTAGGTCCCCTAGGACCGTGTCCGTGCTGGGGCCTTTCTCGTAGGCCAAGGCCGTGAAGGTCTGATGCACCCAACCTGCCCTCTCACACGTGTTCAGCCCCCCTCCGACGTACCAAACCTCGTGGCGCTGAGCCTCCCAATTCCTGACGATGGGCCCTCGGAGGGCCGACCAGAGGCGAAGCTGGAGGCAGATGAGAGCGATGGGCCCCCTGCCGCCGTCCGCCTCGGCGCGGAAGACGATGACAGCGAGCCAATCCAAGTAGGCCTCGGGACGGTCCTCCCAGCTGGCCAGCACGTCGAGGAGCCTGTCGAGGAAGGACTCGTCGAGGAGGAGCAGCTGCCTCGGGTGGAGCTGGTCCCAGCCCAGGCCTGCCCACCTCCCGTGCCGCTTGAGCAGGTGCCTGAGGCTGTGCACCTCGGGCCTCGGCAGCGGCTCTGGCGCCTCCCAGCTGGCCGCTTCCTCGAGGCCTCCTCTGCACCGAGGGTCCAGCCAGAGCGGAAGCCACTCCTTGAAGCAATGCCGCACTATCTCGTCGCCGTTGACTGGTGGGGCCTCGCCCTCTGCCTCGTCCTCCGTGACGAGGGTCGCCTTGGCCAGCGGCTCAGGCTTGGAGAAGCGGTGGGCGAGCTTCCCCCCGCCTGTGGCCGAGCCTTTGGCCCGGTCCTGCCACTGCCTCCTGGCGGCAGCTGCGTCGCTGCGCTGGCAGGCCTGCTGCTGGGCCCTAGCATGCTCGATGAGCCTCCTCCTCAAAGCCGCGTCGCTGGAGGTCGCCGCAGCTCCAAGCTCGCCCCTGGGCACGGGGGCCATGGCGCCGTCGTAGTCGCCCAGGCGCAGCGCCGCCAGGCGTGCACGCAGGCTGGCCAGGCCCTGTAGGTCCTTCCCCCGCGCCACCGGCAGGTCTGCGCGCTGCAGCAGGCTGGCCAGGCCGCCCCATGCGCGGGTCTCGTGCGAGCTGAGCTGAGCCCAGCGGCGGCGGCTGGCGTCCGCAAGCGGCACTTTGACGAAGCGCGCTCCGTCGCCCCTGTCAGTGCACTTCTGAGCCTCGTCCCCGCGTAGGTCGTAGAGTGGGAGAAGGTAGCCCTCAGCGTGCCGTAGCCACTCCTGCATGGCATCTCGCGGCCTGGGGGGGGGGGCGTGCCCCCCTCCCAAATCCAGGCAGGCAGCGGGACGCGGGGCAGACAGCCGATGGCCCGATCGAACGGCAGCCGCGCTGCCCGATGAAGTTGCTGCACCGTGGCGTCTGCTCGCAGCCCTCGCGCCTCCAACAGGACGGGGCTGCGTGGCCCGAAGGGGGCCTCGACCACGGGCCCGTGGCTGAACGCGAACTGCTGAAGCTCGTCGGAGATGACTGCGTAGTCGAGCTCGTGAAGCGCCCCCGCCCTGCAGTTCGCCGTACCTGTATGTAGCGCGAGACCTCCAGCCGTCGCCGCACACGCCGCGACCTGGAGGGGGTCCATGTTGAAGTCTCCCGCCAGGATCCACGGCCGCACCGCCACC
>CAUYUJ010014195.1:107500-150000 GCA_963575745.1 Prorocentrum cordatum
TGTAGGTGTTGTAGAAATTGGAAAATCCCACAGCCGAGAGTTCTATACTTTTCTTCACGCGCCTGGGCCTGGAGGCACAAGGAAATGCCAAGGAGGGGGTCAACCCTGAGGGGTCGCCAACTGCTCCAGGAAACGGCCCACCAGGACTCCCCAAGACTCGGGAAGGCATCCGAAAAATCTCCCAACCTCGTCGGTATTGAAACATGCCTCCTCCTCGACCCTCGCTCTCCAGAAAGAGCGGGTGACACATCTGGTGGTGACCCCCTCGGGCACTGCCCAGACGATCCCATGTTCTGAGGAGTCAAAATGGCGTGTTGTTTTGAATTTTCCGCGGGTGTTTTTGAAGGAGCCCTGGGACACACAAATAAATACACACAACAAAAAACATAAGACACATAAACAGCTTCAAGACACATAGATTATTTTCTGGGTGTTTGTCTTCCCCCCCACTTCCCATAGTTTCCCATATTTTCTTGGGAATCGACAGTTAATTGTGTCTGTGTGTTTGTTCCCTCCTGAATTTCGTTGAGCCCACTCGCTCGGAAAGGGCTCGAGGCCCTGACTCGCCTCGGGCGCGGGCTCACGCCAAGGTCAGGAACGGACTCTCCTGGGTGGCTGTGGCGAGGTGGACAGGCCAGCACCTGGGAACCAAGCGTTCGCCACAGCGCCACAACGCTGTAGCGCCACAAGCACTGCCCGGAAGAAATAAGTGACACCAGAGAAACAAAAAAAAAAAAACAATCATTGGATAGTGTTGGATCAAAGACATCGACCGGGAACCCGGGAACCCGGAACCCACCGAAATCGGCCCGCAACCGATCACCAGGCACCCGGGAACCCGGAACCAGGGACCCGGGAGCCCAGCGGGCCACCCAAAGCGGCGGGACACCTTCGCCAGATCTTGCAGTTTCCGCTGGGACCCCTTCAGTGCAAGCACTGACCCCAGCAGCGAGGACGCCCGCCCGCCGCTCTCGCCAGCACCCCTCGGGAGCCGCCGCCGCCGCCTGCGCGCAGGGAGCGACCCCGGGGCAGGAGCTGCCCTCGGGCTGCGCGGCGCCGGGGGCCCCGCTCGGAGCCGGCTCCACGCACGCAGACCGGCTGGCGCCGGGGGGGGGGACCCTCAGGGAGCCCACAGAGGACGTGCGCGCATGACCGCGTACGCGAACACGGCCCCCCAATCCACGAGACCGGCCGCGTGGTACGAACCTCCGCGCCATACGTGAAAGCAACGTGGACTCATGCACGTGTGCGTCCTTCTGTCGCTCCCGGAGAAGGTCACTCCGGCAAAGGGCCACTCGTACGTGTACGCTCAAAACCCCCCCCCCAAAAAAAAGGACGCGCGGTAAGGGCGCAAGACCCTTGGATGCCGAAGTTGGGATTTCTGGGGCGGCGGACGACGAAAACCTCAAGGACGCAAGAGCAAGGAAGAGCAAGGACGCAACGGCACCCTGAGCAAAGTCGCGCGTCCTTATTAGGGTTTCTGACTGCAGTCGAGAGGGGCCCGCGCCTGTTCGGCCTCCGAAGGTTCTCTGCCGAGCTTGGCCGGGTCCACCAGCGCGGCCATCTTGTGGTAGCTCTTCTTGACAACCTGCGCGCCCGCGCGAGCGCGGGGTGGTTCTGTCGGGAGGGTCTGCCTGCCCTTCCCAGTGATCTCTCGCCCCTGCCCCATCCTCCCTGACAACGCCTCCATGCCCCCCCCCCCCTCCCACCTCCGCCTTTCCTGCCAGCGTGTGCACCAGCCGATACCCCTGTGAGCGCGCCCAAACACTTGAACGGTCCCTCGAGGGCGTCCGATCCCGCATCGTCCGACAGCGCTGCTCACACGCGGCCACGAATTGTGCTTGGCCTATATTAGAGAAACCTTGAATGGCTGAAGCGTGCGCGGCTTCCGGCTCTTGACACAAACGCTATGTTTGTGAACGCGCTGAAATGAGACCGGCGCGACCCCAGCTGCGTGACAGTTTCCAATTGCATGGGCGCACTGCTTGGCATTGCGTGGCCTGTTGCTTGCCATGGCTTTGCATTGCGTGGCATTGTGTGGTCTTGCTTTGCACTGGTTGGCATTGTGTGGCATTGCCTGGCATTCCGCAACGAGGCGGCAAGGAACCAAGACCAAGGAATCAGGGAATCGAGGAACCGAGGAACCAAGACCAAGCAACCAAGGAAGCAGGCCCAAGAAACCAAGCAACCAAGGCCAAGCAAGCAAGTCAAAGGTACCAAGGAACCATGACCAAGAAACCGAGGAACCAAGACGAAGGAGCCAAGACTAACGAACCCGAGGAAGGCAGCAAAGAACCAAACTCAAGCAACCAAAGAGCCAAGACTGGAAGGCCGGCCGGCGCAATGCCCGCACCCACCAGTTCTTCAATCAAGATCAAAGCCGATCAGCAAAGCCTCATTGCGGAATAAGGGCTTGAAGCGTTTTCAGCCCACATCGCTGAGGGACGTTGCTTGCCTTCTTGTCGGTTTGACAGCGCAGATCGAACAATTATCCTGGCACTGGTCTGACCCCAACGCAAAAACAGGCCTCCAGGCCCATTGGCACAAAACCGGCAAACAAGTGCTTTTAGAACATCACAAAGAATAGGCTTGGAAACTGTGCAAGAAATATGTTTTAGTCTTAGCGTGTTTGTTATGTCGTCGGGGCCTGAACGCGCTAACACCAGGATTTCTAACGCGCCGAACTGAATGAAGACGATATACACACGCCCAAGGCATATGAAGGATGAACCAAAGACTTACGGACCAGCCATCTGGCTTGATCTTGTCCCAGAACTCTTGCCACGTCAAGGCAACGGGAACTGCAGCAACGCTGGATGAGCAGCACTCCCATGCATCTGACCGAAGCTGTCCCAAACGAGTCGAATGCGCGCGTTCAGCAAAGGGCAACCCAGAGGGGGCAGAAGCATACATGCAGCACCTTCGGATCGAATCTGTTCATGTCAGCGTCGAACATCTTAAAGAGGTCAGTGCCGTCCTCGGCATTGAAGGCGTGCAGAAGAAATCAGCTGAAGAAGAGCATGCGCAATCCTCGGGCTGGACCTGCTGCGAAATCAATCACATGGGGTGTTTTCGAAGGTTCGTAAGCGCGATAAAAGTGGGACGTATCCGCACTACGCGAATCGGCTGGTGATGCGGCACACCTGTCACTGATAGCTCAAGCGGTTCAAGTGATATGACACTAACGGGAGAAAGAACATGATCAAGGGTGTCTTCTAGTGTTCCGGCTGCAACGCGCCATTTCCAACATTAGAAAACAACTAAAAAGGCGTGAGCTGTGAATGGAAGATCGTCCCCGCATCACGTCGAAAATGACATGCATGGACGCGCAATCGATACACAGGTTGAATAATCGTCCAACGCTGAACTTGTGTACCACTTATCTTGACCCAAGCGCTACCATACCAACTAGTGTATGTCGTCCAACGTTGTGTCGCCAAAACATATGTCATAGCAGCCATAGCGGCACCGCGGAAGAAATCCGATAATTATCATCATGAGCAATCCGAACGAATCCCGAATCATACACACTGATTAAACATACGTGTACATGTAAGAAGACGTGTTGGTGCTGGTGCACACATCAATGTTGAACGATAATCTATACGACTGGCTTGCATGCGCGCATCATGGAACTGATCGGCTTAAACACGCCAAGTGCGTGACATGCACAACACATGCCCACATCCTATACGACTGAATGTGAAGTGCGCGCGCATGCAAATTGGAAACGTACCAGCTCATGGCAAAACCATCTCACACATCCTGGCAGCTATGTCCTAATAACATCAACGATCTCTTAACACACTGGAGACGCACCATTGAATAGCAGACCCCTCCTCCAGGACAACGCGGACACACTGTCCAACGTCCATATACACATGTTAACCGCGGGCCCCAAACAGTGCATTCATCTACTCTTGTAACCTATCCTGTGCACTGTATGTGACGAATGGATGTTTGTCGCAATCAAAATTCAGCTCTATTGATCGCGCAATCATCCCACCCACCTGCTCGCAACTTGGTTTGCGGCGGCGGTTGCGATGATTGCGCGGCGCTGGCTGGCGCATCGCTGCGGCCGCACTACCGCGCAAACTTGGGCGTAGAGCGGTCGGCTAGTTTGGCGCGAGCGGCGCAGCCGCAGTGGCGCTGACCGCTGGGACTTCTCGGCGCGTCTCGCCGGCTGCGTTGACTCGCGGGCACCTCAGGCCTCAGCGCGAGTCGGTGTATAGGGCGGGCGCGGTATCGTAGCCGCGTCGACAACTGCAAGTACGATGATGATAACAACGAACCTGGTGACGATGATGACGGCCGATGGCGGCGCCGATGTTGATCTCGCCGATGACGGTGATGGTGCCCACGCGTCGACGATCAACATGTTGGAAAAATCTAAATCCGCGTGGGGCCAATGGGGCCCAATGTCCAGCATGGTGTTGCGAGACAGGAGCCATGACCCCCGCACCCAACAGACGCGCAAAGGCGTTCGAATAATTTCGACGCGCGCGTACAAGATGCCCGCTTTGCCGCGTTGAACGGAAACGTTGAGAAACCTTTTTGTGTTCGCAAAAATTAGCAAAACCACACGCAGACTGTTTTTGGACAGCCGTGTTGCCAAACCAATGGTTCCTGATGTGTTCGGGAGCCTCGGCTTTGAGACCCTTACGAACCTAAGTTTTTTGTTGTGTATGTATGTATGTGTGTGTACACACATATATATACACATATATATGTGTTAATACACACACGTGTATATATATATATATATACACATATATATATAATTCGGCAATCGCGCGAGACGCCGCACGCGCGTGGACGTTGTTTCCTCTGGTGCATGGTGTTCGTGCCCCCCGAATGCGCGCAATGGCGTTCGAATACTTTCAACCTGCGCGCGCGAACGGCACGCATGGTCGCACTTGAACAAATTACTGCGAAGCGGACGGCTCAAATAAAATCCGCTAATGTTTGCCCATATATGCTTGAAAAATGACGTGGCAAAACCAATGTTCTGTATGGTACCAGGGGCCTCGATCCTAATATCGTTACGAGTTTGGTTGAAAAATGTTTAAAGGATTCCGGCAGGCGCGCGCGACGACGCGCGCCTGTGGGCTTTGTGCCACATGTTGCGAGGAGTTCTTGAAACATGGGAGTTTGTGATACACGAGCGCGCGCGCATCGCATCATCTGAAGACGATGAAGGGCGGTCAGTACTTGCTGGGCTGAGCTGATACCGAATCATGATGAAAAGCAGATGGGGCGGAAACGCGTGGAAATTGCACTATCCCCAAGGGGGGGCGCGAAGACCAGGGGAAAGGGATAGATCCTGATTTTTTCTAAGAACGGGGACCCTACGTGGTGCAATGTTGGTGGTGCGATCTCCGTGGTGCAAAAATACGTTGTGAAATCTGAGCGGTATACTCTGCGTTGTGCAATTCTCTGTGGAAGTCGCACATGTCAGCTCCACAACTCGCGCAACCGCCCCACCCACCCACGCGCAACTTGTTTTGCGGAACACATGCGGCGCTGATTGCGATGAAAGCTTGGCGTTGATTGGTGCATTTTTGTGACCGCGCTAACCCGTGCATGCTCGCGCGCGCAGCGGCCAGCTAGTTTGGCGCGACCGACGCGGCCGCGGTGGCGCTGACCGCTGGGCACTTCCCAGCGGGCACTTCGGCGGGCGAGGTGCCATGGCAACGTCGACAACGGTGGACACGATGATGATCGTAGCGACGCTGGTGGCGATGATGACAACGGCGACGGCGCAGCCAGCGACGGCGCCGATGCTGACCACGCGGGCGACGATGACGGCGCCTTCGCGTCGGAGGTGAAACTTCTGAGAAGAATTCACATGCGCGCACGGCCGGCGCGCGAGCAACCCGCATGTTACTATTTGACACGGTTCGTGGCCCCCCAGCACGCGCGCAAAGGCGTTCGGATGATGTCGACACGTGGAGCAAAAAAAAACGCTTCGCAGACTTTGATGAAAATGATGGAACGCCTATGGCTTCTCTGGAGAATTCGCAAAAGCGCGAGCGCTGTTGTCTTGAACGCAGATGTTGCACAACCATGTGATTGGATGTGTTCGGGACACACGCGCGCGCGTGCACTTCTCCCTGTTGGTTGCAACGGATTTGTGCGACAACACGCGCGCAGGGGGTTTCGAACGATTTCAATACGCGCGAGCGAAAGGCCCATGTGGTAGCATGTTACGGGAACGCGTATGCACGATGGTTTTCAGGAGAGTGTGCAAGAAGGCGCGAACACTTTTTTTGGTTTGGCACAGCTTGTTGCGAAACCCAATGATTTAATGCTTTGTCCAGGGCGCTCGATATGGTAACCCCTACAAACCCACAGGTTTGTTTAGCGGTTTCGGCATGCGCGCGCGACGACGCGCACGCGGTTTCGGCATGTCGTTTCCTAGCGTTGTTTCTTTTTAAACGGTTTCGGCATGTCGTTGTTCAAAGAATTGCTGGGAACTTAGGACTTGTAAACAACGAATGCGCGCGCGTAGTACTTTTGCACAAAAGGCTGATGGGGGGAGCGTTACTGGTCCAGCTGGCATCGTACGAATTCAAACTTAAGACGGACGATGGGGTAGAACCATAGTTAAATTACAATGCGGATTGGTGAGCGGTTGTGTCGGGGGAAGGGGGGGTAGATCCGAATACTCTTTTGGGAAAGTCAGCATTTGTGGAGCATCGTACGTGGTGTAATATTTGTTTACAAAAGGGTTGACAAATTACACGACTTGCAAACATCCCACCCACCCAACCGCAACTTGGTTTGCGAAACCCATGCGGCGCCGATTGCGATGAGTGTTTCGCGTTGGCTGGTGCATGACTGCGGCCGCGCTAGCCCGCGCATGCTTGCGCGCACAGCGGCCAACTACTTCGGTGCGACCGACGGTGCCACGGTCGGTGGCGCTGTTCGCTGGGCACTTCCCAGCGTGCACTTCAGTGCGACTCGGTGACTTTGGCGGGCGCGGTATCATGGCGACGCCGGCAACGGATCACATTATTATGAACGTAGCGGTGATGGTGACGATGGTGGCGATGGCGACGGCAAGGCCAATGACGGCGCCGACGTTGATCACGCCCACCGAAGACGATGACGATATCCTCGCGTCGGCGATGCAGGTTTTTGAAGGAGTTCGGCGTGCGACCGCCGCCGACGCGCGCGAGTTGCCCGCATGGTACTATTTGGCACGGGTCGCGCCTCCCCCCCCCACGCAAGGTTCTTCGAATGAGTTCGGCATGCGGCGCGAGAGGCCCGTTTGGCAGACTTTGATGAACGTGTTGGAACATCGATGGTTCTGTTGAGGATTCGCACGGCCGCGAGCGCAGGTTTTTGGGGAACACGGACGTTATAAAACCGTATGGTTAAATATGTGTTCGGGACACTCGTTTGTGAAATCCTGACGAAACCTGAAGTTTCTGAGGAATTCCGTCATGCGCGCGTGACGACGCGAACGTGCACCTCGTCTCATGTGTTGCGAAGTAGTATTGCAACAGCACGCGCGCAAGGGCGCCCGAACGAATTCTACATGTGCGCGCGAGAAGACAGTTTGGTAGCATGATACGAAATGTTTGTTAAAAAAACAATTGGTTTCCTCAGAATTTGCACGACCGCGAGCGCATGTGTCTTGGGGAGGCCTTTGCTGCAAAACCATGTTTTCTTATATGTTGTCGTGATTGCCGATTCTGAAATCCTTACGATACCTAAAGTTTTGTTCAAAAAAATCGTCATGACCGCGCGACGTCGCGGGCGTGTGCATGTCGTTGTAGATGTTGCAAGGGGTTTGGAAAACTCCAGACTTTTGATCAACGACTGCGCGCATATAGTATTTTCTGCAGAGGATGAAAAGGGGGGGGTCGATGCCCAGCTTGGCTTGGATGGTCTGAACTCGTATTAAGGATAGGCGATGGGGCAAGCTCATATGTAAATTACAATGTGAAAAGATGGCCCGTTGACCCCGGTGTGGGAGGTAGGTCCAAATACTCTTGTAGAGAGGAGAATATATGTGGTGAAGGAATGGTGCTGCAATCTATGTTGTCCAATATGCGTTGCGCAATCTATGTGGTGCGCAATCGACGTGGTGCGCAATCGACGTGGTGCAAGCTAGGTGGTCCAATCTACGTTGAGCAAGCCACGATGCGCAAGATCTGGTAATACCTCTGTGGTGCAATCAATCACTCGCTCAACTTGACACTGTCCTCTCCACTGCTCGTGCTCACATCCCACCCTCCCGCCCGCAACTTGGTCGCAAGACCTCTTACTTAAAACCGTGACGGTGGGTACCAAATGGCACTTGGCAACTACACCGACGCATACGACGACAGCGACAAAGACGACAACGCCGCCGACAAGGACTACGACGACACCAACGACGTCTCCAACGACTTCGACGACGACGACGACGACAACGACGACGACAACACCGACGACGACGAAAACGCCGACGCCGACGCAGCCGACGACGACGACGATGACAACGCCGACGACGACGACGACGACGACGCCGACGACGACGACGACGACGCCCACGACGCCAACGACGACGACGATGACGACGACGACGACGTCGCCAACGAAGACGACGACGACGAGGGAGGAGGGAGGACGACAAAGGCGAGGGCGACGACAACGACGAGGGAGGAGGGAGGACGGCGATGACGCGAACGACGAAAAAGGGAGGACCGCGACGCAGACAACGACAACGACGAGATAGGAGGGAAGACGACGACGACGACGACGGCGACGAAATAGGAGGGACAACGACGAAACGCCGACGACGACGACAAGGAAGGAAGGACGAACACGGCGACAACGAAAACTGAACCGACGACGACGCCAAGACGACGTCGACGACGAGGAGAGACAGAGGACGACGACGGCGACGACGACAACGACGACGAAGGAGGAGGGAGGACGGCGTCGACGACGACGACACAAGAGCGCGCGCGAACGCTTTTGTTGAAAATCCGTGCTGTGAAACCATATGTTTTTGTATGTTTTTGGGGCACTCGGTTTTGAAGGAGTTCGGCACGCGCGCGCGACGACGCGCGCGCGCACTTCGTCCCATTTGTTGCGCAGGAATCTCACGACGGCGCGCGCGCAAGGGCGTTCGAAAGATTTCGACACGCGCGCGCGCGAAGCCCGTTTGGTAGTTTCTGTCTTGCCACTCTTCAAAATACAGTGGTTTTCGGAAGATTTCGCAAGAGCGCGCGCGCAAACTCTTTTAGAACATCCGTGTTGCGAAGCCATGTGTTTGGTGGGTGTTTGTTGGACACTCAAGTTTGAAATCCTTCCGAAACCCACGGTTTTTGCAGGTTTTCGGCATGCGCGCACGACGACGCGCGCGTGTGCAATTCGCCACATGTTTCTGCAAGGGATTCTTGAACACTTATGACTTTTGATAAACGAATGCGCGCGCAAAGTATTTCCCAACCATCCTGTGGTGTTTGGTCCTCGTTTTGAAGAGACGGTGGCCCGCGTCTCCCCTCCTCTCCTCCTCCTCCCCCCTCTTCCCTGCGTTTCACCCACAAAGTGCAGCGCTTCGTGGCTCCATAGGGAGCTCCACCGAAGGCGCCAGTGGTTGGGTTCGCATGGTGGCCCCACCCCATTTTGGCGCACCCCTCACGAGGATCGTGGCCCCATAGGGAGCTCCACCGAAGGCCCCAGTGGCAGCGTTCGCATGTGGGCCCCGCCCCATTATGGCACACCCCTCACGAGGATCGTGGCCCCATAGGGGCCTCCACCGAAGGCCCCAGTGGCTGCGTTCGCATGTGGGCCCCGCCCCATTTCGGCGCACCCTTCACGAAGATCATGGCCCCATAGGGAGCTCCACCGAAGGCCCCAGTGGCAGCGTTCGCATGGCGGCCCCGCCCCATTTCGGCGCACCCCTCACAAGGATCGTGGCCCCATACGGAGCTCCACCGAAGGCCCCTGTGTCAGCGTTCGCATGGCGGCGTTCGCATGGCATAGGGGCTCCCCGCCCCAATGGCAGCGTTCGCATGGCGGCCCCGCCCCATTTCGGCGCACCCCTTCACGAGGATCGTGGCTCCATAGGGAGCTCCACCGAAGGCGCCAGTGGCAGCGTTCGCATGGCGGCCCCGGGCCATTTCGGCACACCCCTCACGAGGATCGTGGCCCCATAGGGAGCTCCACCGAAGGCCCCAGTGGCAGCGTTCGCATGGCGGCCCCGAACCCATTTCGGCACACCCCTCACGAGGATCGTGGCCCCATAGGGAGCTCCATCGAAGGCCCCAGTGGTAGGGTTCGCATGGCGGCCTCGGGCCATTTCGGCACACCCCTCACAAGGATCGTGGCCCCATAGGGAGCTCCACCGAAGGCCCCCAGTGGCAGGGTTCGCATGGCGGCCTCGGGCCATTTCGGCACATTCCTCATGAGGATCGTGGCCCCATAGGAGCTCCACCGAAGGCGCCAATGGCAGTATTCCTCATGGCTCTCAGAACCCTTTCCTGCTTGTGCTCTTCGGTCAAGGGGACGCCGTCCTCGTGGTCGTCGGCGCCCACGAAGACGGCCACAAACGTGTCCCTGAGCATGTCGGGCTCCGGCGGGAAGCCGTGGCCACATAGGGAGCGCGGGCGAAGATGGTATTCACCATTGCTGTATCCACAATTGCGTATGGTTGGGCCCTTCGCCAGGCTAATTTTGCAGAGGGTGGCGGGGGGAACCGATACCAGTTTGGCTGGGAAAATATGAGTTCACAGGTAAGATGGACATTGGGTCAGAACCCTGCGTTTTACATCTGTTCCAAGGGGGTCGTTAAGTCCGGGGGGGGGGAGGGTGGTAGAACCTTTGTCTTAAAAAAAATCCATGTGGTTCAATCAGTGTGGTGCAATCGACGTGGTCACACGGCGAGGCGGCGACGGGGCGGCGACGGCGAGCACGAAGCTGCTAGACGGGCTCACAGACCCAGACAACGGGCGGCAACGAGGCGGTGACGGAGCGGCGACGGCGAGCGCGAAGCCGCCAGACCGGCACGCAGGCCCCGTTCCTTAGAACATACATGAAGACGGCCAAGAGTGCAAGCGCTGCTTGGGCAACAGATATCGGGTTGTTGCGACAAGTGACAACACTTTTCAACATAAGGGGTGTGTATAGCATGATAAAGATTAGCACCAGCAGCCGTGTGGACACAAGGACATATGAGGACATGGGAGCATTGATGCATGAATTGGGAGGTATGGATGCATGGAGGTGCGACCGTATGTACATGTTCGATTATGTACTGAGGTACGTTTGTATTCGCGAGCGTGCGAACATGTGTAGGATTGAAGGCTGCACTGATAAATGGATTATAGCGGTCTGTGTTAATATGGATGTAAGGAGGCACGGAGTTCTGGCTTTCGTGCGGTCGAGGAATCTGCGCAGATCTCATTTTTTCATGGGCAAGTAGCGCGGCAGCAGGGCAACCCGCACTTAGTCCACTGCCCGCATCACGCTCGAGGACCAAGCAGAGCAGAAGCCTCTCCTGACTGGAACCCCTTCTGTTCGAGCAGTTCGTGCGCCCTCTACCGGCGGAGCTCACAAGGGAGAAGCGCGAGGGGGGCGGCATTCTAAGAGGACGAGAGGGTTCGTAAAACGCAGGAAGGCAGGGGCACTCTCAGAAGGGCCTGGAGGCCTCTGACAAACAGCTTCTCTTGGGGGTCCCCAAACTGTGAGGTGACAGACTGCGCGGTGACCTCGAGATTCCAAGAAACCTCGCCGCGCGGTCCGTCGCCGCACGGCCTTGGGACCTCTGAGGCCCCGCTCGCCTGAGACATCCTCGGAGAACGACCCAAGGCCCCAAATAACGCAGTGACTCCCAATCCCCTTTAACTCCCCACGCGGTGTGGCCACCAGACCGATTGTAGGCCCCCGATTCTCGCAAGCTGGGAGGGCTCCATAGAAAAGGGGGCCGCCCGCCTGCGCAGAAAACCCAACCGCTTCCTGAGACAAGCGCGTCCCACTGATGGCAAAATGACTGCTCGCAAACGGCCTGGACCCGCCACTGGGGATGCACGATGCACTACATGGAGACACACATGTGTGTTGCCTGACGTTTGCGCGTGGGCACTCTGCGAGCAGCGGAACGCGCTCGGTGACTCCTCAAACTGCCCTTCCACACCGCCCCCTTGGTGCCACTCAGGAACCAGGGTCCTGAACCGGCGTCGAACGAAGGGGGGGAGCGAGAATGCGCAGGTCCTCTCAGAAGGCGACGGGGCTCCTCAGAAAAACTCCGGCCTTCTGGGAGGTTTTCTGTGCTTTCGGGGGGGGCGCCGAAAACTTCTCAGAAGGCAGGGAGGGGATCGTCCATACGTCGGGCCTGTCCCTGTACGGGAGGAATGCAAAACATCCCCCCCAAAAAAAAGTTGGGTACGATGTTCTGCATAGTTTTGAGTATCCTTGGGGGTATGCTTCATTGTTCGCCCGGGGGACACGCCCGACCCAGCACTTCCCCCCCCCCCCTTCCCGGGCTGGCCGCCAACGGAAGCAGAGGGGTCCTGGGCCCCTCGGCCTTCCCCGGGAGCAGCCGTCCGAGCGGGGCCACTCTGTCCGCGGGCCCGGCGCCCGCGGCGCGGGCCTTGGGGGCCCGAGGACGGCGAAGGACCTCGAGGCCCGCGTGCCTCATGGCGGCCCCCGCGGCACTCCCTGGCTCGTGCTGCCCCCGTCGTACTTCAAGATACGCAGAAAGCATCTATACACCACCACCGTGCCAAGCCACGGCCATCCTGGGCCCTGGGATGGTATATGCGCCATCCTGGCCGAGGCCAGGAGGGTCCATGCACCATCCTGGGGCCCAGGATGGCCCTGGCCTGGCACGGTGGTGGCGTATAGATGCCTTCGCCAAGATCAGGACCACATCCCAGAAATCATTTCGAGCTCCCGGACAAAGTGCCGAAACAATGTCGGACGAGTGCCTCGCGGGGCCCGACACGGGAAAACCATCGAGTTTCGGTATTTTTTTGGTGCTCGAAATTCTTGTCCGCGATCAAGGCTAGAGGTAGGTTGGAACACCGTGATCCCAGGCTCATGACGTCCTCATTCTGCCACGACGTGGGTCACCAGAGGTCGGGGCCCCTTCCCTGGGGCCGCTCTTTCCTCCAGGGCCGCCTGTGGATGGTCCCAGGGCCCGGCCGTTGGGCGCGAAGGAACGGGGGGGGCGACAAGTGAGGGGCGGGGGGGAGGGGGAGGAGGAGGAGGAGGAGGAGGAGGGGAAGAAGGAGGATTTGTTTGACCTCGACGCGCCATCGAAGGCCTCAAAGCGAGGATCAGACGCCCGCCTGCTAGGATGAGGAGCAAGGGGCCTCAGAAAAAGACTGCAACTGTGCTCCATGACGACCATCACGACACGGCACAGTCTAGCGGCTATATACAACGGGGGTGCCGCCCCACCCCCGGCCGAGTACGAGGAGACTAAGGGCAGGCCGAAGGCGAACGTCGACTCCGGTACGCAGCCAGCAGCTCCTCGTCGGGCGTGGACACGGGGACGCCCAGGGTGCGCACCAGCAGGCGGCACTCCTCGGCGGCGATGACGACTGCCTCCGCTGCCCCCGACGCCGCAGCGCCAGGACCAGCTCCAGCAGCTTCCATCTCCATGGGCACGACGTCGGAACTCGGCCGCACCGCGGCCTGCCGCACGACGCCGTCGGCCCACTCGTCGTCGTCCACGTCCGTCTCGACCGCAGCAGCCTCCGCCGCGGCCGCGGGCCGAGGGCCCGCGTCCGCCGCTCCAGCGACAGCACCACCAGCACCAGCACCAGCACCAGCGACAGCAGCACCAGCAGCAGGCGGAACAACGCGCCCCGCAGCGCGCGCCTCCGCTACGCGGCGGCGCCGACGCCGTCGGCGCTCCACCTTCGCTGCCGACAGAGGCGTCGGTTCGTTCTTGTCCTCCTGCGCGACGACGTCGCGGCCAGGCGACGCGTCGGGCGGCGCCGAGGCGGCAAAAATCACCGCCGACACCGCCGACCGCGTCACGACAGCGACCGTGCGCCGCGGCGCTTGGGCAAACACCGCGACACGGACAGCAGCAACCACCAAAGCAGCGCCATCCGCGACCGAGAGAGCCTCTAGCGAGGCGCGAGGCGTCCATTCCGATGAGGATGAGGATGAGGATGAGGATGAGGAGGAGGAGGAGGAGGAGGAGGAGGAGGAGGAGGAGGAGGAGGAGGAGGAGGAGGAGGAGGAGGAGGAGGGGGAGGACACGTGTCTTCTTCGGGCCCCGAAGCCCCCCCCTCCTGGGCCCTTCTGGGCCCCCCTCTTGGGGCCCAGGAGGACCCCCCTTTCTGCAGCCCTCGCCGCCCCCCCCCGCCCCGTTTGCGCGCCCCCCCCCAGCGCGCGCCCTCCGAGCCCCGAGGGGCGCGCGCCGCCGAGCCTGCCCCTCGCCCTCCCCGGGAGGCCGCGGGCGCCCTTCCCCGAGGCCGGAGGCGGGCCCGCCCCCGGCGCGGCGCCGCCCGCGGCCCGCCGCCGCGCGGGGGCCGCTGCCGCGGCCAAGCAGGGGCGCCTCGAGGTCGGCGGGCGGGCCCGGAGGAGGGCCAGCCCGAGGCGGCGGCGGCGGCGCGCCTCTCTGTGGCAGCTGCTGTCGGCGCCGAGCGTGCCGGTGCTCGGCCCAAAGGTGCCCCCCTCGGCGGTGGACAAGCCTCCCTTTCGTAAAAACCTCCCCTTCGCGAAAACGGCCCGGGACCGAAACCGACGGACCCGGGGCCGCAAAAATGACGGCCGCGACGCCCTCTCGCGAACCGAAAACGGCCCATTCCTGAATCGACGTGTCAGGGTAGGAGGTCGATCCACCTCCGACCCCAGGAGGTTGACCGAGAGGGGCTCATGTGCAGTCAGGGCGTTGAGATGAGGGCCGCTTCAACGCAAGGATGGGCTCTGGTCTCCGGGTGGTTCCTTAGGCTGGTCCAGGTCAGGGAACCTTTTCGCGGCCGAGGCTCGCCGTGGCCAGAAATGACCTCATTATTTCCCTGACAACCGCCGATATGTTTTTTTTCCAATGCGGGGCCCGGGGTGTCCCCAGCGTTGCCCGCGCTCTTTGGGGGCCCTCGTGGGCCTCGTGCGAGCATCGGGGCCTCCCGAGAAGAGCCGGGGCCACCCTGCGGGCGACTTCGACCCCCTCGTGGGCCAGGGTGGCGTGCGCGCCGGTCCTGGGGCCGGGATCGGGCAGGATCGGTGAGGTGGCCAGCTGGCGTCTCCCGAGACTTGGGCCAGGGACGCCTTCCCCAGACCTTCGGGGGCGGAAAAGAGGGGGGTGATGACTAGGGGGGGGTGGATATCATGGCGGGGGCCATGATATCACCCCAGATTTCATGGCGCCTCTTCTTGTTTCATTACGTCCCTGGCCCCCCCGCTGGGCCGCGCACATGCCGCCGGTCATGATTTGCACCCCCCCCTCTTGGACACCCCCCTCTTGGCCGCTCCCGAGACCTCCGACGGTGCTCGTCGTCTCCCTCCGCCGCCCCAGAGGCCCCTCCACCAGGGGCAGCGTGTTCGGCCCCGGCCCGCTGGCTTGAGGGCCGCGGGGCCCGACACGGGGCCCCAGGTGGCCGAGACCGAGGGAACGCGGCGGGAGCGAGGCCATCGGCTGTGAGCGAGGGGGGAAGCCAGAAGGAGCAGGCCCTCGCAGAAGGCGGCGGGGCTTCTCAGAAGCCCTTCGGCCTTCTGAGAGGTTTTCCTCTGCTCTCCGGGGAAGGCGCAGAACACTTCTCAGAAGGCCGGACGCCTTCCGAGCCTTCGCCTTCGCCTTTCACTTCCCCCCAGGCTCGCCGCAGATCATGGGAGCCTCCCATACCATCTTTGTTGGCTCCTGCAAATCAACGCTGGTCGACGCTCAATCGACGCGTTTCGACGTTAAGTCGGCGCGACTTCATCGTTTACCAAACGGTCATCGACGCTAGTGCGCTCTAGAGACGGAATTGCGAGGGTATGCAAGGCTCCTGTGATTTGCAACCGAATCGCCTCATGCGGTCCTTCCTCACAAATCGTATTCGCGCAATCGCGGTCTGGATTCCGGGGCGCGATCCCGAGGATGCGCGGTCACACAGATACGTTCCTCGAGGGGGCATCTGCGAATAACACGCCCTGTATCCGCGGGGTCGCAGCCCAGCGGCCTGGCCCGCGAGGCCGCTGATACGGATGTTTTTCGCCCACCAATGGCCAGGCTCGTGTGCAGTCATCATGTTACCACCAGACTCGCGTCAGTCATCGCGCCGACCCAGATCTCCGACGATGCATTTTGTTTCAGTCCTGGAATTGCTCCTCGATGTCGGCTTCAGGTCCTGACATCGGCCCCTGGGAACATAAACAAATGTCCGGGCGAAAAGCTTCGGGAGCGGCCAAGAGGGGGGGTGTCCAAGAGGGGGGGGGGGGGGGGGGGCAAATCATGACTGGCGGCACGTGCGCGGCCCAGCGGGGGGGACAGGGACGTAGCGAAATAAGAAGAGGCGCCATGAAATCTGGGGAAGTATCATGGCCCCGTCATGATGTCCACCCCCCCTAGTCGTCACCCCCCTCTTTGCCGCCCCCGAAAGCTGGCCCAGGGGAAGGGGTGGGGGACCTCCGGGGCCCCAGAGTGATCAGGAAACATCCATCGGCGGACGTCAGGGAAATGGTAGACAACATGGCGTTTCTGGCCACGGTGAGCCTCGGCCAGGAAAGGGTTCCCCGACCTGGAGCCTAAGGGACCACCCGAAAAAAACAGAGATCATCCTTGCGCCGAAGTGGTCCTCATCTCAACGCCCTGACTGCACATGCTCCCCTCTTCGTCAACTTTACTGGGCGGCTCTAGCTGTTGCGACGAGGATCCTGCAGGAGGCTCTGGAGCTGATAATTGTGCAACACAAAGCTGCAAACCAAAAATGACAACAAGAAAAGAAGCAGAGTCGGAATCGGAAACTGAGCCAGAACAATGACGGCGACGGGACTGAAAAACAGCCACTGTAAAGCAACAGGAAAGGTAGCGACAGAACCGAAACAAAAACGGATCTAAAACCAGCCCCGTCGTTTCCGCTGCTGGCGTCTCGACTGGCCCTCCTACGAACGACGGGCGCGCCCTGACGCTATGGCCGCGGGTCCAATGGCGTGCCGATGGTTGCCGGCCGCCAGGAAGAGCTCGGAGACGTCGCGCCGTGAATCCGACCCGCGTCGGGGGCTGCCGACCCAAATCTCCGACGATATGATGGATTCGGCGGCGAGCCCAGGGGGGAAGTGAGAAGGGGCGGGCCTTCGTCGAAGGCTCGGAAGGCGCCGGGCCTTCTGAGAAGTTGTTCCCCGAAAGCACACAAAAAACCTCTCAGAAGGCCGGAGGGCTTCTGAGAAGCCCCGCCGCCTTCTGCGAGGGCCTGCTCCTTCTCGCTTCCCCCCCTCGCTCACAGCCGATGGCCTCGCTCCCGCCGCGTTCCCTCGGTCTCGGCCACCCGGGGCCCCGTGTCGGGCCCCTTGGCCCTCAAGCCAGCGGGCCGGGGCCGAACACGCTGCCCCTGGTGGAGGGGCCTCTGGGGCGGCGGAGGGAGACGACGAGCACCCTCGGAGGTCTGGGGAAGGCGCCCTTGGCCCAAGTCTCGGGAGACGTCGGCTGGCCACCTCACCGATCCTGCTCGATCCTGGCCCCAGGACCGGCGTGCACGCCACCCTGGCCCACGAGGGGGTCGAAGTCGCCCGCAGGGTGGCCCCGAGAGGGCCCCCAAAGAGCGCGGGCAACGCCGGGGACACCCTGGGCCAAGGACGTCTTGTTGGCAGCCCCCGCCCTCGGCTGGCGGCGCGCCTGCTGCTGGCGGCGCGTCCGCCCAACCGTTGCGCGCCGCCGAGTTGTGGGACCGCCCCTACGCCTTCCGCTTGTCGCCGTCCTGCCCCTTGTCCAGAACGTCGTTGTACTTGGCCCTGGCGTCGCCACCGGTCTCGAGGTGGCCGAAGAACCGGTGGTGGTCGACCACAAACGCAGAGATGTCCTCATCCTTGTGGAGGCACTCCTGAACCACGACGCGGTCTATGACAACCTCGGCCAGGTTTTGGTTCGCCCTCTGGAAACACCTCAGCATCTTGGCTGCACCCCTGCCAGTTATCAGCGAGGGGCGAAGAAATGTACAAGATGAGGTTGTCCGCCGCGGGGGCACACGGACAGCCCATTGCTCCCGTTCATCCGTGCTCCTTTTCCCTGCTCCTCTCCGCGTCACCCTCCCTCCTCTACAACTCCGCGTCACCCTCCCTATTCTCCTCCTCCTGGAATCGAGAGTTCTGCCACACTGGATCCGGGTCGAATGCGTGGGGACGCGCCCGCTTTGGGGGCACTGCTGGCGCCAGGAGGAAGTAACGCAACCCAGGGGAGGAACACCTCACCCTGCACCCCCCTTCGCCCCTCGGGTATCAGGTAGCTGGACAGCCAGACGTTTGGCATCTTGGGGTCCTTGACGGGCTCCTTCGTCACCCGTAGCAGGCCCAGCGTGTCGTCGATCTTGACGCCCATGGGCCGGAAGGCCAGAGAGGCACACACGAACAAACTTCAGAAGTCCGCGTGCAGAGAAGCTGAACAACGTGGAGGTTGGAGATTCCATGAAAGCGGATGTGGCCAGGGCTGTAAACATTGGCAGGGGCTGGAACGAGCCCGAAATAGCTGGGATGAGACCGCCAGGGCTGGAAACCCTGAAGGACATTGGCCCAGGCTGGCAGGCTGGATCACCCAACCTCGCGCGTCGCGCCCCGCGATGATCCCCGCGCCCCCTCCGCCCCTGCGCCGCCCCCTTGGAGAAGAGGCGGCAGGGCAGGCAAGCGCCCCGAGAGGCTCCGAGAGCGCCCGGGGACGCTCTGAGAGCTGGCTCCCCTCGGCCTGGCCCCGCCCGAGACAGGCTGGCCCCGGCCACCTTCTCCAGCTTCCCTGCACGGGTCCGCACCAGCGCCGGACCCCCTCCCCTCATCCGAGCTGAAGGGGCCCTGGGACACACAAATCAATACACACATAGATAAAAGGATCCCCCCTAGTTTCCCGTATCTTCTGGGTTGCCGTCTTCCCCCCCAACTGCCCGCATTTCCCCATCTTTTCTGGGGAATCGACGATTACTCGTGTCCGTGTGTTTTTGTTCCCTCCTGATTTTCCAGCTTCCCTGCACGGGTCTGCACCAGCGCCGGGCCCCCTCTCATCCTCCGAGCGGCGGCCTGCGCCGAAGGGCGTGCGCGGGGCGAGGGGACCCCGGTGAGGACGGAGGGAAGCCCCCCGACGAGCATCCGAGAAGTGTATGCTCCTGCGCTCTTCCACAGGGGCCATCAAAACTCTAATCGGGTCGGGCGAAAGGGGGGGATAGCAAAGTGGGGGGTTTGAGAATCAGCTCACGTGGCTGATTTTCCCGGCGCCTCCCGGCGCCCGAGGCGGCTATGTGTCGAGGAATGGGCCCCTCGGTGAAGCCAAAACCAGCTGCACGCAGCAAATATCGTACCCCCCCCTTTCCTAATCCCCCCCCCTTCGCCCAGCCCGATCTATCCAGGACGAGAACCTGTCGCTGGGTTCAGGACCTTTGGCGCCGCGCATCGAAAACAACACACACACTGTCGGATGTCTGGTTCTTTTCCGCCCTTCCAGAATAGGCCGCAACACACTCAGGTTCAGGACGTCGAAGTCGCCGGCCGCGGTGATCGTTATGCACATCCCCGCGAGCGACTCGGGCTTGAACAGGACGTTGTCTTCCATCACCAGCCAGACGTCGTCTGGGTCGTAGTTCGTGGACAGATCCTCCCACAGCGTGACGTGTGCGAGAGCCGCCCCAACATTCCCGAGCTTGTCTGTCCCAGGAGGCTTAGTGTACTTCATTCGGATAGCATTGGTGAGCACCTCGGGGCGCTCCTTCACTATCACTCCAGGCCAGACGCTGTCGGTCCAGTTGACTTCGAAGCCATGCATGCAAGCGCTGCGGCGCACGCGATCCAACTTCCAAGTGTCCTGCGCCAAATGATTAATCCTAATACCTGCAATCCTGCGCCCCCCCTTGCACTGAAACGGGGTCCACATGTTCCGCGAACAATTGTTCGCCCTGGCCCGTGCCAAGATGTTCTGATACATAGAGATGCCCGTGTTGAACGAAGCTTCGATTTTGGCAAAGTCTGACATCGCCTTCGTGCCCTTAAACTGATACCTCACAGAAACTATCAGCTCGTCCCTGTCAGCTGCTGGGAGCGCCTCCAGCATTTTGGTCAGCTTGGCAACATTCCCCGGCTTATGGAACCTGGCCATCTCTGGGAAACGGTCCACGAAATCCCGCCTCGACTTGTTATCGGAATCTCCGTTGACCTCCTTCAGGCAGACCCTCTGACAACTTTCCGGATCTGACAGAGCAGGCACCCTCAACAAATTCATAGACGTCGCAGGTCTTGGACCTGCCCGCCCGGGAGCGACCACATGCTGCACGAGTCCCTCTGGGCTGGCGAGACTCCCGCTCGTGAGCCACACCCAGCCCAGAGCCAGGGTGCACGCCACGAGGAGGTAGACGTACGCCTGCCTCACTGCGGACATCGCTCCCGCAGACGGCGATGAGCCGATGTTCCAACCGGAGAAGGAGGGGGAGGAGAGGGCGAAGGACAAGGAAGAGGAGGAGGAGGAGGAGGAGGAGGAGGAGGACGAGGACGAGGGGGAAGGGGGGGAGGGGAGGGGGAGGGGGATGGGGAGAAGGAGGGAGAGGAGGAGGAGGAGGAGGAGGAAGGAGGAGGAGGAGGAGGAGGAGGAGGAGGAGGAGGAGGAGGAGGAGGAGGGAGGAGGGAGGAGGGGGAGGGGGAGGGGGAGGAGGAGGAGGAGAAGAAGGAGGAGGAGGAGGAGGAGGAGGAGGAGGAGGAGGAGGAGGAGGACCTCCCCGTCCCCCCGTCTCCCCCGCCCTGCCCATGGCAGCGGCGGTGGTGAAACATCGGCCCATCCGACGGGGCCCGCCCGCGGACGACCCCCATGCCGCGTGCGGGCCGCCATGGCTGCGGTTTTGTCGGGCCCGCCCCCCTACACGGGGATTTTGGGCGACAAAACAAAAGCAATCAAAAATGATCAAGCAAATCATCATACATATATACTCCAGATTTCGTAATAAAAGGGAGGGGGTCTGGACCCTCCAAGACAAGCCATTTCAAACCTCCCCCGTGGGAGAACCCTCCAAGACATCGTCCCCAGACCCCCCAGGCCCTCCAGGATAGCCTGGAAGAGACCCCCCCCGAAATGAGACCCCCCTCCCCTGCTTACGAAATCTGGAGTAATCATATCTATATACACATCAAATCGTCCCCATAATATTTGTTTGAACTATTGTTGACTGTTCCTCCAGTAGAGGGGGAGGAGGAGGAGGAGGAGGAGGAGGAGGAGGAGGAGGAGGAGGAGGAGGATTTGGGCCGACAAATCAAAAGCAATCAAACATGATCAAACAAATCATCATACATATATATATATATATATATATACACATCAAATCGCCCCCACAATATTTGTTTGGACTATTGTTGACTGTTCCTCCAGTGGAGGGGCAGGCCCGACGGAAGGCCACGGAGCGCCGTCCTCCAGGGGTGCGGCATCGCGAGAGAGCGCACCGCGGCGGGGCCCCCGCGGGGCACGCCACGGCGGGCGGCCCGGGGGGAGGCCCTCGCGGAGGCGGCGCCGCCGCGCGGCAGGTCGTTCGGGACGCCTCTGGCGCGAGGGCCGAGCAGGGCCAGCTCCAGCGGCGTCGCTAGGAAGGCACCAACTATACACCAACACCGATCCCGGCCCAGGATCACCCTGGGCCCAGGATCGGCGTATACGCCTGCCTGCCCTGCACAAGAAGGCATACACACCGATCCTGGGCCCAGGGTGATCCTGGGCCAGGATCGGTGTTGGTGTATAGTTGGTGCCCTCCGAGTCGCGCACGGGGGGGAGCGGGGAGGAGGCAGGCCTGCTCAGACGGCGGCGGGGCTTCTCGGAGGCCCTCGCGCTGCACGATGGGCTTCCCGAGGCTCCCGCGGAGGCACGGAAAGACTCCGGAGAAGGCAGGGAGGGCTTCCGAGGAGGCCCCGCCAGCGTCCGAGCAGGCGTGCCCCCTCTCGCTTCCCCCGGGGCGCGCCGCCCCCACCCGCTATACTCGCCATCGCTCGGGCACCCAGATTCCGTGCATGTTTCGACGTCGTGCGTCCATGCTTCCGCAAGGTGATCCAGAATCTTGTTCGATGGTCCTCGCCCCACGCCCTCGAAAACAAACGCACAGGTCCGAGCAATACCAAGATTAGACATCAAGCGCTGCCCGACAAGTGTTCCAGCTCATTATGTACAACATGGCTGAGGGCGACTGGGAGGTGCCCCGCCACGTCCCCAGGGGGGTTCAGGAGTTCTTCAGGCGCTCGTCAGGGGTCCTTGAGATTCACTGCTGTGCTTTGGCTTGACTCGGATATGGATTGCATTGCATGGCATGGTATTGCATGTCGGAGCTTAGCATGGCATGGTATTGCATTGCATAGATGTTCAGTGGCATCGGCATTGAAAAGCACTCTCCACCCCGAGCTACGCCATGCTTTGCTGCGCTGTGCTATGACATGCATGGCACCGATATGGCATGCTGCGCTGTACTACGATTATCCGTGCTACGCTACACTATACGACGTTATAGAAGGCCAGACAGGCAGTGGAAATGCCACGATATGCTATGCCACGAATCGCCATGCAATGCTGCACATTCTTGCTATGTCACGCTGGGCGGTGCGAGGCTACGCGCTGCTGTGCTACAACACGGCGTGCTCTGCGAGCCACTGCATCTGCTGCGTACGAGTTGAGACCCTTAGTTCACAAAATTGCCGAGAAACCTGAGAAGGGTTCGCACAACTCGCCATCGCTCGGACGTCCATTCCCTGTGTGTTTTTCGGTTTCGTGCGTGGCTTTTCCGCCGCATGATCAAAGATGCTCCGCGATAGTTCTCGCCGAGAAAACATGCACACGTCCGAGCGATGCCAGGGAACTTGACTACGCCCGCCCGACCCCGGCGCTCGAAGTGCTGGGCGTGCCGCCTCGGGCCCTCGCGGGGGCCCGCCGCCGCTGGACCGGCGGGAGGCCGACCCCCCCCCCGTCGGCTGGAGCCTGTTTTTTTTTAGACTCTGGCAAGTTTACTTGCATGGACGGGGGGGGGGGCTGAGCCTGAAGCAAGCCCGGGGGGGGGGGGCAGCGCGGAAATCACGCAAGTCGAAAGGCACTTGCACGCTAGTATTCGCGTGAAGAGGGGCGAGGGGGGGGGGGGGGGGGGCGAACGCCATGCAAGTAAACTTGCCTGAATCCAAAAAAAAACAGGCTCCGGCGGCCCCCGAGCCGAGGGCCGGCACGAGTGGCCCGCACCGCACCCGCGCGGGCCGGGGCTGGTGCACTGGCCATCGCGCGGACGTCCATTCCCGGTGCTTGGAGGTATCGTGCGTGGTTTCTTCGCCAAGTGACCAAGGATGCTCCTCGATGGTCCTCGCCGAAGGAGAAGTACACACGTCCGAGCGATGCCAAGTGCACGGCCACGTCGGGTGCCAGAGGCGTGCGCACCGTGGAGGCAGGGCTCGAGCTGAACGGTGTTTGCCGTTGTCGCTTTGTCGTCGTTTATCCCTCGCTCTGTCTGCGTTCCACCCCTGCTGCAAAACGAGAACGGTCCACGAAGTGGGCAAAAACAGCGTTGAGCTCGAGCCCTGCGTGGAGGCACTGCCGGCATGGCGGGATGCAGCGCGAAGGTTCCCAGACAGGTGCGCAGGAGTCTGGGACCTCCGCGGGCAAGAAGCACGGATCTGGCTCAAGGGGGTCTCCCCTGAGGGCCTAGGGGCGACTGGCCCAGATCCGCTCGGCAGGGAAGGACGGCAGGGGCGCCTCCAGCACGAGATCGGCTCCATTGTGATTGGCTGCTTGACGCGCCAGAGATGGATCGCCACCGAGAGCACACCCCCAGGGCAGATGCAGTCGTGCAGCTGTGGCGCCGCGGCGGACTGACTCTGCTGCGCTCTCCTGCGCTCCCACCCCTCCCCCCCCTCCGCCCCCGAGAGCGTCAAGATGCCCCCGTGAGCCTGTGGAGGCACCCGAAGGGCCTCAACCAACTACAGTCGTTGAACACGCCCGATCCTCGGAGCACGATCCCGGGTACGCTTCGGCGGCGAGCCCGGGGGGAAATGAGAAGGAGAAGGTCTTCTCAGAAGGCTCGGAATTTCCCCAGCCTTCCAAGGAGTTTTCTAAGCCTTCCCCGAAGACACAGAAAACTTCTCAGCAGGCCTGAGGGCTTCTGAGAAGTGCCGCCGCCTTCTGAGCATGCCTTCTCCCTCTCACGTCCCCCCCTCGCTCGCCGCCGACAAGAAGCTCGATCCTCGCAACACGATCCCCGATACTCTTCCTCCCCATCCCCCCTCCATAGGAGGCTACATGCGAACCCTTCCCCACCACCCCACGATTTCGAAGGGGGGAGGTGGGGTCGACTTCGCTCGGGAGGTCTCGAACGAAGTCGACCCCGCCTCCCCCCTCAGAAATCGTGGGGCGGTGGGCGGGGGGGCGGTGAAGACCAGGAGGCCACATGCGAACCCTACCCCACCTCCCCCCTCAGGAATCTCGGGGTGGTAGGGTAGGGTTCGCATGTCTGGGGCGCGCAAACATGGATTAGCGATCCATGGATTTGGCGCGCGGTCGCCACATCCATGGATCGGGGGAGGTGCCCTCCCCAAAATGCGGCCGGTGCCGCCTCACTCGGCGGCGGAAATCCGCGAGTTCCCATGGAAACGGGGCCCGTCGCTAATCCACCGCCCCTTAATCCATGTTTGCGATCGCCTGAGCACGTGGCCTCCTGCTCCCCACCGTCCCCCCGCCCACCATGGCAGTGCCGAGGGGGGCCACCACAAAGGGGGTCGCGACCTCCTCCGGGAAACGGACCCCCCCTGTCGCCAAGGTGCCCAAGCACGTCCAACACCTGGGCGATGCTCGACCTTCTCTCTTCCTCCTCCTCCTCCTCCTCCTCTTTTTCCTCGTCTTTCTCCTCCTCCTCCTCGTGGTGGGCCAATCTTCCACCACCACTACTATATGTAGGACGGGGGATACGCGAGGATGAGGAGGTCCTCCTCGTCCTCCTCCTCCTCCTCCTCCTCCCTTTCCTGCTTATGGTAGTGGTGGTGAAAATCTGACCCATCACCTCGGACCTCGATTTCCAAGGGGAGGTGGTGACCACCCTGGTGGGACCCCCCCCAGCAGCACCCGAGCCCAAGTCCCTCCTCGTGCCACGAAGCGTGTGCGCACACGGCTCGACGTGCACTTCCTGCTGCTGCTCCCCCTCAAGCCTCCCCCCTTACACCTCCTCCCCCCCCCCCCTACTCTGGGTTTCTTACTGAGCGTGGGGGGGACCCCCCTCGACGGGGGCCAACCTCGCCTCCTCGTCGCGCTGCGACGGGGGGCGGAGCGCCTTCGGCGCGCGGTGGCCGCCCGCGACGGGGGTCGATGTGGCGCTGCCGGCGGGAGTGACGCCCCCCCCCACGCTTATCAAAGAAACTCGGAGTACTCTCCTGGGGCGCACAGGGTCATATTAACACTACATGTCCTCCTTGGAGGCGCGCGTCCAACCCGAACATGTAGTATACCCATCTTGTAGTATATCGTTTCCCGAGCGGTGCGGCCAGAAAGCGCCCGCCACGACGCATATACTATTGAGATTTCTCGGTGCGCGCGCACACCTAGAATAAGTATGTTGGGGTGACGCCGATCTCCTCCCCCCTCCCGCTCCTCCATGGGAGGTGCCCAGGGATCCCAGTCCCCGGGAGGCACCCGGACGCCTCCCTGAGGCCCCGACCACTGCCCCGAGGCACGGGAAGCTCGAGCTTCGCCCTGCGCCCCTCGACCCTCCCTCTGGCGCAGTGGACTCGGCTCCTGAGGGCAGGGATTAGGTCGGGCGTGTCCCCTACCGGCGGCTTCTGGACGAAGGTGAAAAGATAGCCGACGAATGCTCAGACAGTGCCCAAAAATAGTCACAACAATTCGTCCCCAGACTATTGCTGGACTGTTTTTGGAGATGCCTCCTGTAGAGGGACGGGCCCGACTCAAGGCAAGGGGCCTCAGACCCTGGGTCGTTTCCCCAAAATGCGGACTCGAACTCTTCATCCTGATGCTTCTTCGACGGCTCTGGGGCCTAGGAAGGACCCCGAGAGCCCGAAAACGGTGGAAACATCGCAGTCATCCTGATGCTCTTTGGCGGCCCTGGGGCCCAGGGAGGACCCAAAAGTGCGGACCCGAGCTCTTCATCCTGATGCTACTTCGACGGCCCTGGGGCCCAGGGAGGACCCCGAGAGCCCGAAAACAGTGGAGACATCGCAAGACCCGTTTCCCTCGGAACCCGATTGCTCCATTAGAGGCCACCCAAATCGGGTCCGAAGGGTCGGAGGATCGCGCTGAATCACCAATGCAGCGATGCATTCGCGATGCATCGGTGCCGTCGGCAATGCGTCCTCGCCGTCGGCACGGCGAACGTTTGGCTCCACATCGAGCCGCATCTCCGATGCATCGGCGATGCGACGCGACCCTCCGACCCCATCTGCTCGGACCCCTGTGGGAGGCCTGGATTCCTGGTGATCCCTCCAGCCCTTCTCTTTCCTCGCCTCCTCTCCCCCCCGGCTCCTCCAGGCACTGCACAGATCTCGGCACCGGCCGAGCGTCGTCGCCCGCCTTCGGTATCGCTATGGGCATCAGCACGTCGAGGTAGTCCTGGGCCCCGGGAGGGAACGGGAAGGCGGAGGACTGTCGCCTGGCAGAAGACATCATAAGCACACATGTTCGGCTATCCGCGCAGATCTCTCGGATCAGCGGCTTCAGCGCCAGACTCCCCTCCCTGGCGCGCGGGGCGCGCCAGGGGCGGCGGCGGAGGCGCCGCCAGGGCGGTCCAGCGCCGATTCAAGCTCCCCACGGACCTCTGAAAATGCATGGTCGTGTTGCTCTTGCTTTTTCGGTGAACATCAGACCACCCTGCAGACACACGCCTGAGTGGGCGGCACGTCCATATCCAGGCGCGGCTGATGCCCCCACATGAGAATAGGCCTCGTGGCAAGGAGGGGGGCAACGAAAATTAGCTTGGCGAAAGACCCAACGATACGCAGCTGTGAATACCGCAATTGTGAATACCATCTTCGTCCACGCTCCCTATGTGGCCACGGCTTCCCGCGGGAACCCGCATGCTCAGGGACGCTTTCGCGGCCGTCTTCGCGGGCGCCGACGACGACGAGGACGGCGCCCCCCTGACCGAGGAGCAGAAGCAGGAGAGGGCTCTGAGAGCCACGAGGGAAGCTGCCACAGGCGCCTTCGGTGAAGCTCCTATGGTGCCACGATCCTCGTGAGGGGTGTGCCGAAATGGCCCGAGGCCGCTATGCGAACCCTGCCGCTGAGGCCTTCAGTGGAGCTCCCTATGGGGCCACGATCCTCGTGATGGGGTGTTCCGAAATGGCAAGGGGCCGCCATGCGAATCCTGCCAATGGCGCCCTCAGTGGAGCTAGGCCACGATCCTCGTGAGGGGTGCGCCAAAATCGCTCACTGCGTAGTTGGAGCTCCCTATGGGGCCACGAAACGTGTGAGGGGTGTGCCAAAATGGGTGCGGGGACGCCATGCCAGTTCCGCCACTGGGACCGTAGTTGGAGCCCCCTATGGGGCCAACGAAACGTGTGAGGGGTGTGCCAAAATGGGTGCGTGGACGCCATGCGAGTTCCGCCACTGGGACCGTAGTTGGAGCTCCCTATGGGGCCACGAAACGTGTGAGGGTGTGCCAGAATGGGTGCGGGGACGCCATGCGAGTTCCGCCAATGGGACCGGAGCTCCCTGTGGGGCCACGAAGCGTGTGAGAGGTGTGCCAAAATGGATGCGGGGACGCCATGCCAGTTCCGCCACTGGGACCGTAGTTGGAGCCCCCATATGGGGCCACGAAACGTGAGAGGGGTGTGCCAAAATGGGTGCGGGGACGCCATGCGAGTTCCGCCACTGGGACCGTAGTTGGAGCTCCCGAGGGGCCTCGAAACGTGTGAGGGGGTGTGCCAGAATGGGTGCGGGGACGCCAAGCGAGTTCCGCCAGTGGGACGAGCTCCCTGTGGGGCCACGAAAACGTGTGAGTAGTGTGCCAAATGTGCCAAAATGGATGCGGGGACGCCATGCGAGTTCCGCTACTGGGACCGCAGTTGGAGCTCCCTATGGGGCCACGAAACGTGTGAGGGGTGTGCCAAAATGGGTGCGTGGACGCCATGCGAGTTCCGCCACTGGGACCGTAGTTGGAGCTCCCTATGGGGCCACGAAACGTGTGAGGGTGTGCCAGAATGGGTGCGGGGACGCCATGCGAGTTCCGCCAGTGGGACCGGAGCTCCCTGTGGGGCCACGAAGCGTGTGAGAGGTGTGCCAAAATGGATGCGGGGACGCCATGCGAGTTCCGCTACTGGGACCGCAGTTGGAGCTCCCTATGGGGCCACGAAACGTGTGAGGGGTGTGCCAAAATGGGTGCGTGGACGCCATGCGAGTTCCGCCACTGGGACCGTAGTTGGAGCTCCCTATGGGGCCACGAAACGTGTGAGGGGTGTGCCAGAATGGGTGCGGGGACGCCATGCGAGTTCCGCCACTGGGACCGTAGTTGGAGCTCCCTATGGGGCCACGAAACGTGTGAGGGGTGTGCCAAAATGGGTGCGTGGACGCTATGCGACTTCCGCCACTGAGGGGTGTGCCGACAGAGAGACATGCGTAGGGCAGAAGCAAGGAGGGGGAGGAAGGGAGGCAGCGGGAGAAGAAGGAAGGAAGGAGGACGAGGGCGCTGTCTCTTCAAAACGAGGACCCAACACCACATGATGGTTGGGAAAAAACAACAAGGGCCCACGCATCTGCGTGGCCTAAGACGGGAAATCCGTAGACCAGCGTCCTTGCGTGCAGCCTGAAAGTCGTCTCTCGAGGATGAGACCGAAGGAAGTGCAGCATGCCTCATTCCTCGAGCCGAACGCCCCAGGAGGCATGCACGGGGAATTGAGTTCTCGATCACGCTTCAGGCTCCACCTCTCCGCAGGACCCAACGTTGAGCGCAGCACCCATCGATGTTGGGTTGGCGGCCTGATGCAATGCGAGTCCAGCAACACTGAAACCCTTGAGCTCCCCTCTGAGGCATCGGGTGGAAGGCGGATGGGGGAGCAGCAAGCAGCAGGAGGCGGCGGCGGAGCTCGGCGGGAACACGACGCTGACAGCCTGGAAACAGGACCGATCGAAGCCAGCTCTAGTGCCCAGACTACGCTAACAGGAGCGGTGCATTCGTTCTGTGGGGGGCTTGGGCGCGCCTGCGCTAACCCGGATCGGATATGTGTATATAAATATAGATAAGGTCATGTCGCGCGCATTCTTCGACAACACCTTTGAGGCTTCTGACGCAAAACAACGATTGTAACAACATAGAGACGTTAAAACTCGAAAACGACGCTTAAAATACGCCAGGTAAACAACAACTTGGGAAACTACAAGGCACTAATACCGCTACTCCCCGGACCTCTCCTGGGGTGCGTTCTGACCAAGATTTCGAGGCGAATCCAGCGGTGGTGACGAGGGCCTGGCCCTCAAAAGCGAAACCGAGGCAAGGGCAGCGGTATTGGTACTTGTCCCTCCCCTGGATAACACACCCGTGGTTCCCAAGAGGGCACACGAAGGCCTCTGGGCGGATCCTGAACACAAGATGCTCGCGCTAGGTCGGGCCTGTCCCACCACAGGGGGATCTTGGGCGAAAAAGTAAAGATTGTCAACATAAATACACCAAACATACTCAAACATCGAACATCGTCCCCAGACTATCAAAAAGAAACAAAAACAATGTTTGAAGATTCCTCCTGTAGAAGGACAGGCCCGACGTAATGCGTGCGCTCAACTTGCCGTCGCTCGGACGTCCATTTCCCGAGCATTTGTCGGTTTCGAGCGTGTTTTTTTATTCGATGGTCCAGGATGGTTCTCGATGGTCCTCGCCGGAGAAAAAATGCACACGTCCGAGCGATGCCAGGTCAAAGGGCTGGCGTGGCTCCGGGGCTAAAACAGGGCTAGGATCTGGATAAATCGCTCCAGAGCTTTCCGGAGCGCTCTCAGAGCGTTCCGGAACGCTCTGGAGCGGCCGCGGCGCCCAATACATCCTCCAAACCCGCCGATTCTCAGAGATTTCGAGCTATCCCGATCCGATTTTGTCCCGATCTTCGCGTCGTTTGAGGGGCCCCGCCCACGGGCCGCTCGAGGCACGCGCCGCGGAGACCCTCGGGCCGCGGCCGCGGGGCCACGAGGCCCATGCCTGCGGGCCGTGATCCGGCCCGCGCGCCGCGCACCACTGAAGGGGCCCCGGGACACACAAACATATATATATATATATGTATGTATGTATGTATGTATGTATGTATATATATATATATGTATATATAATACACACAAATAAAAACAAAAGGATTCCTCATATTTCCCCAATATTTCCTGGGTGTTTGTCCTCCCCCCCACTTCACATATTTTTCCACCAATTTTCTTGGGAGTCGACGATTCATTGTGTCTGTGTGTTCCTTCCCCTCCCGAACCACTGGGTTTTTTTCTTCCCCCCCACTTCCCATATCTTTTCCTCTACTTTCCTGGGGGTCGACGATTCCTTGTGTCTGTGTGTGTTGTTTCCCCTCCCGAACCACTGGGCTTTTGTCTTCCCCCCCCCCCTTCCCATATTTTTTCCTCTACTTTCCTGGGGGTCGACGATTCCTTGTGTCTCTGTGTGCGTGTTTCCCCTCCTGAACCACTCCTGCGTCCCACATGCTTGGCGTCGCGGCCGCGCGCGCGGCGGCGCGGCGCCCAATACATGCTCCAAACCCGCCGATTCTCAGAGACTTCGAGCTGTCCCGATCCGATGTTGTCCCGATCTTCGCGCATTTTCCTGGGAGTCGACGATTCATTGTGTCTGTGTGTGTTCAGGGGGACGTAAGACCCGGGTACAGGGGACTCGGAAATGCCCGACGAGGTGTGTGTGTGTGTGTGTCTGTGTCTGTGTGTGTGTGTGTCTGTGTCTGTGCTCCTTCCCCTCCCGAACCACTCCTGCGTCCCACCGTGCGTGGCGCCGCGGCCGCGCGCGGCGCGGCGGCGCGGCGCGGAGAGAAGAGGTCGGAGGAGGGCGCGCGATCACCGCCCCGGGGGGCGGCGAGCGGAGGGGGCCTCGGCGGCGAGCGGAGGGGGGGGGGAAGCGAGGAGGAGGAGGTCTGCTCAGATCGGGGAGACGTGAGACCCGGTTACGGGGAGCTCGGAAATCCCCGACGAGGTCGTCAAAAAAATGACGAGGCCGAGCCTGCATTTTGACGAGGCCTCCCGCTGCAGACATCCAACGAAACTCCTACTCGTCAAAATCCGAGTCGCGGTCGTCAAAAAACGATGGCGAACCCGAGTCCTGGCAAACCCGGGTCTTACGCTCCCCCGATCAGAGGGCGGCGGGACTTCTCAGAAGCCCTCAGGCCTTCTGACAGAACGTCTACGCCTTCGGGGACGGCCTGGAACAATTCCTCAGAAAGCCGGGGGACTGCCGAGCCTTCTGTTGTGTCGGGCGTGTCCCCCCACAGAGGGATTTTCGACGAAAAATCAAAGCATCGCCGGCCCAACGGGCCAGAGGCGTGCTAAGATCTCCGGTAACAGGTTAACAATATCTCTAGTTCGCGCGCGCGGGGCGGCCCCTGAGGGCCGCTGGATCAAAAGTACCCCGAGAGGAGCCCGAGAGGGTCCCGGGAGGAGCCCGGGAGGGTCCTGGGAGACTCCCCCGAGGCCCTCAGGATCGCCCCAAGAGGGCCCCGAAGGGCCCCCAACATGGTCCAATAGAGCCCCGAGACGCTCGAAGATCGCTTCATGACACCCAAGATGGCCTCTTTTTTGGCCCAAGAGGCATCCAGGATGGCCCAAGGCACAAGAGGCTTCCTAGAGCACTTCCTCGAGCGCTCCAAGAGGCGAAATTCAATGCTTTCCCTTAGGTTTTGGACAGATTTCGGCGTTTCCACCTTTTCGGCTTGCCGGCGCCCACAGACGGCTCACAAGATCCCCCAAATCGCCCCAAGAGTGGCCAAGAGGCCCCCAAGAGGGCCCCAAGACGGCCAAGACGGCCCCAAGAGGGCCCAAGAGGGTCCCGAGACGGCCCAAGAGGCGCCCAAGACGGCCCAAGACGGCCCCAAGAAGGGTCCAAGAGGGGGACCACGAACCGAAAGCTCGCGCCTTCCGCACAAGACGGCCCCAGGAGGCCCGAGAGGCCCCCAAGAGGCCCCAAGATGCCGCCAAGAGGCCCCCAAGAAGCCCCAGGAATCTCCCAGTAGGCCCCCCCAAAAGGCTTCAATTATCCCGGCAAAGCAACCTAACAGCGATGTGTAGGAGCATATCTGGAAGCATTCCCCTTAAGATTCAGATGAGAATCCAGTTGTAGAATTCTGCTGTTCTCGCAGTCGTAGTCGCATTCGCGATGACAGTCGCAGTGGCAACGGCAGTCGCAGTCACAGCCTCAGCCTCAGCCTGCCTCAGCCTCAGCCTCAGCCTGCCTCAGCCTCAGCCTGCCTCAGCCTCAGCCTCAGCCTGCTTCAGCCTCAGCCTCAGTCTGCCTTCAGCCTCGGCCTCAGCCTCAGCCTGCCTCAGCCTCAGCCTGCATCAGCCTCAGCCTCAGCCTCAGCCTGCCTCAGCATCAGCCTGCCTCAGTCAGCCTGCCTCAGCCTCAGCCTCAGCCTGCCTCAGCTCAGCCTGCCTCAGCCTCGGCCTCAGCATTCAAAAAATGTGGCCACGGGAATGGAATGGTTCTGGGAACTCGAAGAACACGAAGTGGCCTACAGTTGGCTCCGGGCATTCAAAATGTGGCCCAGGAATGGAGTTCTGGGAACTCGAAGAGCACGAAGTGGCCTACAGTTGGCTCCGGGCATCCAAAATGTGGCCCGGGAATGGAGTTCTGGGAACTCGAAGAGCACGAAGTGGTTGTTGGCTCCGGCCCTCCAGAATGTGGCCCGGGAATGGCGTTCTGGGAACTCGAAGAGCACGAAGTGTGTGACTGTTGCATCCGGTTATTCTAAAAGGTGGCCCGGGAATGGCGTTCTGGGATCTCGAAGAGGACGAAGTGTGTGACTGTTGCATCCGGTTACTCAGAATGAGCCTGGGAATGGAGTTCTGGGAACTCGAAGAGCACGAAGTGTGTGACTGTTGGTGAAAAACGAGCGGGGCCCCCTGCCGCCCGGCAACTCCCAACGCCTGCCCGGACCCCCCTGTGGAGTGATCTGTGAGCTCTTTTTACCCCACTAGAAACCTATCAGTCTTCGCTGTTAGGTAAAAATGCTTCCCGGGCGCCCCCGAACGGCTTCTCAAAGGACCCCAAAAGGCCTCCTCAAAAAGCATTTTGACGCCGACCCTGTTTGGCCCCAATAGCAACACAAGATGCCATCGAGAGGCTTCCTCCTCCGCCCCTTCCTCTCCTCCTCCTCCTCCTCCTCCTCCTCCTCCTCCTCCTCCTCCTCCTCCTCCTCCTCCTCCTCATACCTATCTGCATCCTCCTCCTCGCCTTATCATCCTCTCCTCCTCCTCCGCTCCCCTTTCCCGTCCTCATATTATTCCTCCTCGGCGGTGCCACAATGGCCCCGACCCCACGGCGAAGCAGTAGCGATCATGCAACATGGGCCGGCGGAGTGAGCGAAGCGATTGAATAATAAAAACCCCAAAAAAACCCAGACAAAGTCCCAACATACCAAAACATAGCCCCCAGGCTATTTTCGGATTATTGTTTGACCATTTTTGGTGTAAAATTCATCTTTGGTCGAAAATCTCCCTGTAGGGGGACAGGCCCGACTTGCGCTTTCTGAGCAGGCCTGCTCCTTCTCGCTTTCCCCCCCCGGGGCGCGCCGCGGAGGGCAGGCGGGGGAAGGACGGGGAGGCGGGGGAGGGGGCGGCGAGGAGACGAAACGGTATACGCGAAGGGGCCCCAGGACACACAAATAAATACACACAAGTAAAAAAGTTCCTCCATATTTCCCGATATGTCCTGGGTTTCTGTCTTCCCCACACTTCCCATTTTTCTATATATATATATGTATGTGTGTAAATAGGAAATCGACCATTAATTGTGTCTGTGTGTGTTTTTTGTTCCCCCTCCTGATATACGGCAGTGCCCAACCGGCAGGCGAGGCGCAGAGGGGCGAGGCGCAGAGGGCAGCGGCAACGGCAGCCACCGGCGGCGGCGGTCTCATCAGGAGCAGGAGTCTCGATTCGCCGAAATCGAAGGGGATAACAAAAAATGCTCTAGCTCCTCGAGTGCGCTGTAAAGCGGGGTCAGTGCCCGTGGGGGGGGCCGCAACGCCTCGGCACGTCCACGGAGGCGCCGCCGGCGCTGCTGCCGCCGCGCCCCCGCTGCCAGCGGCCCCAGTCGACAGCGCGAACTCCTCCTGCTGCTCGTTCGCGTTCACGCTGGCTGCGAACTCCTTCGCCTCCGTCGTCGCCCTGGAGGTCTTCGCGTTGAAGCCCAGGGTGTTGTTCTTCCTGGTGAGCGGGATGCCCTTGGTGAGGTCGCCTCCTGGGCACATGCACATGCCCGTGTTCGCGCTCAGCCAGAACTCCGCACCCCTGTCCATCACTTCGAGCAGCGAGAGGATCGGCTTTGATGCCGCGTCGCCCAGCCTGAAGTCTGCCTTCAGCAACTTCGCCTTCTCGTTGTCGTCGTCGAAGGCCATCGGCACCGTCGCGATGGTGTCCATCATGATATCCTGCCTCTGCGCGTCCAGCAGTCTCGGCCCAGCCTTCGCAACCTGCTTGCAGCCATCGCTGAAAATGGTCGGCACGACGTGGCAGTCGCTCGCCGCGTCCAGCGTGATGAGGGCGGTCCCGTCGAGGTCCATGCCACAGCACTCTGCGTCGCCGTCCTCGGCCGTCATCGTCGCGCAGTAGAGCTGGTCACCGTCACAAGATCTTGCGCTCGAAGTCCGCGTGCTCTATCTTGGCAACCGTCTTCGGATCCGAACTCACTTGCTCGATCGCTGCATTCCCTTTGGCCTTCTCGTCGGCTAGACACTTCCTGCAGTCTGCCTTCTTGTGGCACGCCTTGTGGAAGTAGTCGCACTTGCCTGTGAAGGTGGCGTTGGCGTTGCCTTTGCCTTTGCCGTCTTTGCCGGAGCCTTTGCCTTTTCCTTTGTCATCGCCCTTCTGCTTTCCTTTGTCGCGCCAGTAGCAGTCCCGCGCTGCGTGGTTCGGCTTGTTACAAAGCGGGCACTTTTCGTTGCCGCCCTGCTTGCCTTTCCCCTTGGAGATCGTTTCGACGTCCATGTCGCTGCTGTTTCTCCCTGCTGTCGGCGGCCTCGCAATCGCTCCACTCTGGCCGATCACTGCCTCGACGATACAGTTCCGCATCTGCGTGATGTCGCTTCGCGCGCATCGCTGCGCCGACCGCAGCATTGTCTTGACGTCATCGGGCGCGTGCGTCATGATCGTGCTCGTCTTCATGCGCTGCGTGAAATATTCGCCCATCGCCCGCTCGTAGCGGGAGATTAGCTCGTCCCAGGCTATCAGCACTTCCGTGAAACACGCCTTGCAGAGCGGCGTCAAGATCTGCTGCAGCATCTGAGCGTGCTCCTCGTTCAGCCTTGGGCGGTGCTCTCAGCGCAGCCTCCTCTTCGCCTCGATGCCGTCTCCTCTCTGGCGCAACTTCACGATGCTCTGCGCCGTGCCTTTCGTCGTGCTCGCCAACAGATGGCACAGGCCCCGTCCGACCTGCACTCCTTGCTCGCCGATCTGCTCCACAGCGAACGACTCCTCTGCATCCCTGGCCAGTTCCAGCCCTGCTGCCCAGCCTTGCAGACCACAGAAACTCTCGAACAGGAAGACCCAATCTTCAAAATCCTCCCTCTTGCCTGTGATCCTCGGCGCTTTCCCGACGCCTCTAGAATCTAGCAGCTGCACCCCCGCCGCTGCCGCCTCGACTGCCATGGCGCGCTGGCGCCACTTGCCTTCTGGAAAGGTTCGTTATCTCACACCTGTCACCATGTAGATATGGTGATCAGGACTCGATGATATTTTGAGCCTCTGATGAGTTATGGCGGGAAACCCGCTCCAAACAGTCCAGGCCTCTCTTGGGCCACGCACAAAGGGCCTCTTTGGGCCTGTCCTGCACGCCGGGGCCCGTGTGGACCTGGCTCCACACTGAGAGCTTCAGGAAGGGCCGTACCCTCACTCACACGTGCAAGGCTTCTGGAGACCTCTGCGAACCTCTCAGGGCCATTGGCCATTGTTTGGGCAACCTCCTGGGGCCGTCTCGTGCTTGGCGGGGGACCACATTGGCGCACGGCGGCCCCCAGGTCCGGAGGCCCCTGGACCTGTCCAGGGGTGCGTTCTAGCCATACTCTCAGAAGGGAACCCCGAACCTTGGCAAAATCGCCAAGACGACCTCGATTGATTGCGCCCCCCGTCCCCCCACACCGGGTCCGCCCCCCCGTTCGTGGCGACACCCTACTCCTCCGCATCCTGCTCGCTGCCCACTCCGCCCCCAAGATCCTGGCGTCTCAATGTTTTCGAGCCGGGCGTACTCGCCACGTTTCGGGCCCTGGGACCCCCACAGGTCGATCGACGGAATTGCAACATTTCCCCCGCCTTACCGTGGCGTCCAGGTGTAGAGGGGGGGGGGGCGGGAGGGCGGCCGCCGTGGCGAGGCAACGGTGACGTGGCGGGGGCGGGTAGTGACGGTAGTAGCAATAATGCTTTGCAGTAGTAGGACTACAGGAGAAGCTACGACGACGATGGCGACCGCCAGCGTCGACGACAACGACAACGACGACGACGACGATGACAATGACGACGACCGGCCAACACGACGACGACGACGACGACGACGACGACGACGACGACAACGACGACGACGACCGACGACCGACGACCGACGACCGACGACGACGACGACGACCGACGACGACGACCGACGACGACCGACGGCGATGGCAACGACGACTGGCGGCGACGACGAATAAGCCCCCGACCATTGTTGCACCAGGTGGGCCAGCCACGGGCTGCCGCGAACCCTGGCCGCCAGCGCTCCCACGGGCGGCAAGCTGCGCGCGACCCTCAGGGTTGGGCTCTTCGGGGGCGCGCAGACATGGATTCGCGATCCGTGGATCTGGCGCGCGGCCGCCGAATCCACGGATCGGTAGCAGCGCGCGCGCTCCCCCGGATGCGGCCGGTGCCGCCTCGTCCGGCGGCGGGCATCCACGATTCCCCATGGAAACGGGGCCCGTCACTACACCCTGCGAAATACTTAAGAAATCATGGGTTAAGAAATTCATAGTCTCAGAACTTGAATAAAAACCCAACGTTCCTATTAAAAGCTTAAGATTTACATTGAAACGTTAAGAATAATCGAGACTCTGGCCAAAAACTTAAGTTTCTTAAGCATCGCCTAAGGTGTAATCACTGCCCCCTTAAATCCATGTTTGCGATCGCGTGGGTTGTGGCCCCCGTCGGCGCTGACCTCCGCCACCCCTGCCCTCCACTCGGCTTCGCGGCCACCGCGCGGGCCTGGAGCGGCCGCTCGGGGCGACCCCGGCACCCCCAGCACGCCCGTGGCGAGCCGATGGAAGACCTCCTTCCCCCCCTCCTCCTCCCCTTCCTCCTCCTCCTCCTCTCCTCCTCCTCCTCCTCCTGCTCCTCCTCCTCCCTCCTCCTCCCCTCCTGCTCCTCCTCCTCCTCCTCCTCCTCCTCCACCTCCTCCTCTCCTCCTCCTCCTCCTCCCTCCACCTCCTCCTCCTCCTCGTCCTCCTCCTCCTCCCCCTCCTCCTCTTCCTCCTCCTCCTCCTTCTCCTCCTCCTCCTCCTCCTCCTCCTCCTCCTCCTCCTCCTCGTCCTCCTCCTCCTCCTCCGCCCCTCCCCGCGATGAGGAGCCCCCGGGTGCGCCGCCAGGCTCCGCGCAAACCGACACCCCCGGGGTCGCGCCCTCTGCCGGGCGCGCGCGGCAGGTCCTTGGCGCTCTTGCCAACCTCTGCCAGCGTCGTCTCCTGGGGCGGGGCGGGGCGGGCTCTGCCAGCGGCAGGGGCGCGCCCACTCGAGGAAGACCTCGTAGAGGGCAGAAAATCCACCCTCATAAGAATCACCCCAGCACGCAAAGCCGCTTGGCAAACGCACCTGTAGAAAGAATCGAGCAGGGCAAGGCTGCTTCAACGTTCGTGAACGCCCGGGGCGTTTCAGCAACCGCCACTCGTCGGGTCCGGGTGTGTTTTCCTCCCCTGACCTCGGCCGCCCCTCCCTCCCCCGTGCCGTGCAGTGCTTCCGGAGGCTATTCGCCTGCCGGCGCGTCGGCAGGAGGAGTGACGCGTGAGCACGCCGGCGCTCATTCGCGGGCCTGCGGCTGCCAAGAGAGGGGCAAAGGAGGGAGCAGAAGCTAAGGGGGGTGACAGAGGAGGAAGCAGAAGGAGGAGGAGAGGATCATAGAAACAGCATGTCCTCCCCTCAAGCAGAAGTTGCACTGAGGGGCTCCCGCCTAGCTCTGGGGAATTTCTGTGCATTGCCTGGACTTTCGCGCCCAGTGCCCGCCCGCGGACGCCATGTGGCGATCCCTCCGCACCACCCTCGCAATTACCCGCAATTACATGTCTGGATAAGCGAAATAAGGGGGGCCCTTTTCTTCTCGCGAGCGTGTGGTTTAACCAAGAACTCAAGAATAGAACTGATCAGCTGAGCAAAGCTCTTTGACGGGCGGGGGCGGTTGCCACGATTGGGATGCGTCAGTCGGCAGCCCCACGCAACCCCACATGCCAGAGGCCCCTGCGAGGCGCTGTTGTCTTATGTTGCACACTCGGGGGGCTGTGCCCGTCCCATCGCGCCGCGCTGCGCGTCGAATCCATGGCGGGTGCGTGCAGTCCACGTCGAATCCGCGTCGTGCCCGCATCGGGCAGACAGAAACACCGGCACTTGCAGGACCGACAAGGTTCTCCGAAGATGCAATCTCACTTGCCCGACCGCAGCAAAGTCTCCGAGCTGCATCAAATAAGATGCAGCTGCACTTGATGGGCCCGTTTTTCACCACCACCACCATTAAGTTGGAGGGGAAGGGGGTCCTCCTCCTCCGCCTCCACCTCCTCCTCCTCCTCCTCCTCCTCCTCCTCCTCATTCTCCTCCTCCACCTCTCCGTCCTCCTCCTCCTCCTCGCCCTCCACCTCCTTCCTCCCTCCAACTTGTGGTGGTGGTGGTGGAAGACAGGCCCATCAGCACTCGGATCGGCGCTGCCCCTCCCCGGCGCGCGCTGGGGGGCGCCGCCGGCGAGGCGCCGACGGGGGCGGCACACGCCGACCCAGGCCGCGCGGGCCTCCGAGAGCTCGCGTTGGTGCAGGCTACAGTCGGGGTCATGACCTAAGGAACGCTGAAGAAGGAACGAGGTCCCTTTTTTTCATCCCAAGGAATAACGCATAAGGAACGATACGTAACAGATCACGCACAAGGAACTGTAACTAACGCATGTGTAAATCTGAGGAACGGCCGAGCCCCTTTTGAAAAGCAGGTGTTCCTGATGCAAGCCGCTCGCTGTATGGTCCACTCCTCCCCGGTGCGGTGCCTGGAACATTCCTCCTGTGGAGGGGCAGGCCCGACCTCACGCTGGAGACCCGAGGCCGATCCTCGCGCGAAGGCCCACGGCGGCGGCAAACCGACGGCGGCGCCGCCGACGAGCGGGGGGAACGAACGGGGGGAATAGCAGAGGGCTGGGTGGAGAATCAGCTCACGCAGCTGCTTTGCCCAGCGCCTCCCAGCGCCGGGAGGCGCCCACGTGTGTCGAGGAACGGGCCCCGGCGGCGGGGCCGACACCCGCTGCACGCAGCACACTCCGTGACCCCCTCTCCCTATTGCCCTCCCTTTCGTCCAGCCCGGGGGAGGGGGGAGGATGGAGGAGGAGGAGGAGGAGGAGAGGAGGAGGGGAGGAGGAGGAGGAGGAGAGGAGGAGGAGGAGGAGGAGGAGGAGGAGGAGGAGGAGGAGGAGGAGGAGGAGGAGGAGGAGGAGGAGGAGGAGGAGGGAGCCGCGCTCGCGCGAGTCCTCCCCGCCGCCGGACATCGGCGGGCCCTGCCCCGCGCCGGGCGGCGCGGCGGGTGGCCGCGGCACCTCCTGCGGGCCCGGCCGGGGGGGGGGGCACCCGCGCACCAGGCGCTGCGCCCGCGGGAGGCGCGGCGGGGGCTGCGCGCAGCAAAGGGCGGGCGGGGCCCGTGGTCCACATCTCGGGTCTGGCGAAAGGGGGTGATAGCAAAGGAGGGGCTTGATAATCAGCTCACGTAGCTGATTTTCCTGGCGCCTCCCGGCGCCGGAGGCGGCTATGTATCGAGGAATGGGCCCAGGCGGCGAGGCCGAAACCAGCTGCATGCAGCAAATTTCGTACCCCCCCTTTCCCTATCCCCCCTTTCGTCCAACCCGAAGCGCGCCTCGACCGAGGCGCCGTATCAATCGACCCCCCCCAAAAAACAGACCCCCCCTCCAGATGCGACCTGATGTTCTGGACCCCCCCGTCGACGGGGCGCCTTCACACACCGCACCTCTGAAGCTCCAATGCAAAGAAAGCGCCCTAATCATCTGGACTCCCCCAGTTACAAAAATGGCGCCTTAAAAACTGGACCCTCTGGACCATGAATAAGGGATTTGGATTCCGGAGAGGCCCGATGTTCATCCATAGCCACTGGGTCCCGGGTGTCCGGCACCACCTCCCCGAAGAGTCCAGGACTCCGTGGACAGGTTTGCCCGCAGCAAGGGCTGGCACGAGGGAGGCAGCCTTCCGACAGGCCATGGGGGCTTTTCAGAGGCCCTCCTGGCTCCGAAGGCGTCGTCTTAGTGGCCCGCGAGCCCTTCTGGGAAGCACCCCGCCTTCCTAGGAAGGAGAGCCCAGAATCGAATCGAGAAGTCGGATCGGCGATCGATATGAATAGGATCGGCAACGAAATCGGGAGAAGCCCAACCAGCGGAAATCGGCAGGCCACTGAGGCCTCCATCGAGAAACCAAGCCCGAATCGGAATCCGAGGTCGAATCCGAAATCTTCTAAAATTATGTCGGGCCTGTCCCCCCACAGGGGGATATTAGGCGAAAAATGAAACATTGTCAAAACATACTTAGCAAAAAAGCCTCCAACATACTCAAACAAGTCGTCCCATATACTACTTTCTTGCCATTCTGGAATACACACAAATAACAGGATTCACCATATTTTCCCATATTTTCTGGGTTTTGTCTTCCCCCCCATTCCCATATTTCCCCACATTTTCTGGGGAATCGATGATTAATTGTGTCTGTGTGTTTTTTCCCCTCCTGAGTAGAAGGCCAGGCCCGACTCGAATCTAAAACGAGCCCTCCTGGGAGGCCGCCCGCCTCGCGCCGACCGCCCCTCCTGCGCGCCGACGCGCCCGAAGGCCGGGCGCCGCCGCCTCCGCTCACGCGAAGGGCGCCCTGCCAGACCCGCATGCGGGCCGCGGGGCAGCCCCTCGGCGACTCCAAAGGGTGTGGTCTGCAAAGGGTTAGGTCGGGCCCATCCCCCTACAGGGGGATTCTGGACGAACCAAAAAATATACCCCAGAAATGCCCAACAGATGCTCAAAAATACTAAAAAAATAGTCCTCGGACTATTTTTTGACTGTTTTTGAATACTCCCCCTGTAGAGTCCTACACTGTAGAGGGACAGGCCCGACTTAAGCAACGGGTGTGGTTTGCAACCGGCACCCTGGGGAACATCCTGGGGGCCACCCTGGGGGGCGCGCGGGGACCTCGATGGAGTCCTCCCGCGCCCCGAGGAGGCCCGACGAGGACAGCGTCGTGCCCCCCGGCCCTAACGGTGCCGATCGCAAACCACACCCCGGCGTAAACCATACCCCAGTCGCCGAACTGCAGATCGCACCGCCCCGGAGGGGCGGCATCACAGCGTGCTCCACACAGGGGAGTACGATGTTCCATCCGACTTCAGCCCTGAGGACCAGAAGGAACTGCGAGTACCAAGGGAGCACCTAAACTTGCAGGTTTTCACGTGTCGGGCCCTGGGAGGCCACACTCGCTCGATACTTGTTCGAGACTCATCTGGGTGCTCGAGATTAGTTCTGGGATGTGGTCCTCAAGGACGATGGCAGCAACATAAACAAAGGAGTAAGGACAGCGCAACATGAGCTTCGGACGGTGCGCGCGGATTGCTTGGAGCTTCGCTGCGCACCAGGGTCGGCGCCAAAGGCGCCGCAAGGGGGCCCAGCGCCGCGCCAGGAAACCCAGCGCGGGCCTCCGAAAGCGTGTGTGCAGTTTTTTCTGCCTCGATCGAGAGGGCGGCGGACAAATGTGTCTCTGTAGGGCTCTGGTCATTAGGTTCCACCGTGTTCCAATTGTTCGCGACGTCGCCACGGCAGACCCGGGGACACGCCATGCCTTCCCAGTGGATAGTGGATCGCTCCACTCCGCGGGGCAGGAGGCTTCGAGAGGCTCGGGAGGTTGAGGCCTGGGGACTGGGAAGTGGATAGCGTGCGGACCGCAGCATGGTGGGCCAGAACCGGCGGAGCGACACGACATCAAAAACTCCAGACA
>CAUYUJ010014195.1:155000-177500 GCA_963575745.1 Prorocentrum cordatum
CTCGCACTCCGGCGCGAGCGAGCACAGCCAAGGGTGGGCCGCGACGACCCTCGGCAGACGGGCCTTCGCCAACTCGCACGAGCAGGGCCCTGCTCGCCCGAAGTGGCAGTGGGCCAGGGCTTGAAGGGGCCCAGGGACGCGCAACGAAGTAGACACAGACCCCGGGAACCGCCATCTTTCCTTTACGGTTACTTACCTTCTGGAATTCCGCTTTCTCTCCACTTCCCAGAATTATTCTCCCATACCTTCCTGGGGGCGACGACTACTTGTGCCTGTGTATGACCGTTCGGCCCCCTCACTCAGAAACGGCCACATCTTCCCATACCTTCTGGAGCTTCGCTGTCCCCCTCACTTCCCGCACTCATTCCGCCACATGTCCCTGGGAATCGACGAGTTCTCCCACATGTCCCTGGGGATCGACGAGCACTTGTGCCTGGGTATCATTCGGTTTCCTCCCCCCCCCAAGCACAATTCTGGCTACCTACCAGACCACCCCAACCCAACCCGGAGACCCGACTTTGACCCGAATTTCGGGTTGGGGGGGGTACGGGTCCCATGTGTTTTATCAACGTTCCCCGACCCCCCCACACTGGAAATGGAGGGCAAATTGAGGCCTTCGGGTTGGGTTGGGGGTGGTTTGGTGGGTGGTGAAATTCGACGACGAGATCGCCGAAAGCTGCACGTGCCCCCAACGCCCGAGGGCCCCGCCGGTTCCCTGGGGCCGGCAGCGGGGCGGCGCCCCTCCGCCCGGCGCGCCAGGGGCGGCGCGGCCAGGGGGCGGAGGAGGAGAGGAGGATAGGAGGAGGGAGGAGGAGGAGGAGGAGGAGGCGGAGGAGGAGGAGGAGGCGGAAGGAGGATGATGAGGAGGAGGAAGAGGAGGAGGAAGAGGAAGAGGAAGAGGACGCCGACGACGACGACGACGACGACGACGACGACGATGACGACGACGGGAGCTTGGCGCGCCTAGCGGCACCATCCCGGGCGCCCCGCCGCCGCCGGGCGGCCTCGCGGGTCGCCCCGGCGGCCCTCATTCTGCCGGAGGGCTCTTCCGCCGGCCGGCCCGGGCCCCCCCCCCCCCCGAGCGGGCAGCCCTGGGGACGCTAGCAACGTTGGGTGGGGATGCGGTCGGGGTTGGTGAAACGGTCGACCCTGCCAGATCGAGGGCACCCTCTGGTCCTGCGCTCCGCGACCCATACCACCTGCACTCCTGTGGCAGCGTGGCCCTCGGAAGGGTCCTGTGTCCTCGCGCGTGTCCTCTCCAATCACCCCCGACTGTAGGCTTAATTGGGAATGCGTTGACCCCCCTTGGCCAACCAATCGCCGACAGGGCCCCGACAGCCCCTCCCGTCCAGGTCCCCTGCCGGAAAAGCCTCGCAGATCTGGTCACTAGAAGTGCCCCTAGCCCAAGGAGAATGCGAAGGCAGAGCGAGGATAAATCGGGCGAGGCTTGATCGAGAATCTCTGAGACCCGGCGGCTCTGGAAGACGGTTCGGGCGCCGCGGCCGCCTCAGAGCTCGCCGGAACGCTCTGAGAGCGTTCTGGAACGCTCTGGAACGGATTTACCATCGAAGCGCTGACATAAGAAACCCCGGATGAGGAAGGAGGCTTTTCGAGAGGTCCAAATTGGCCTGGCGAGCAGACCACGAGGCCGCCCCAGAGGCACAAAGAGACCGTCCCAGAGGCCCTAGACGCCTCCCGGGAAGCCCTCAGAAGGGTGCCAGTCAATCAGTAGTATGGAGGCTTCTACTGAAGTGAAAAAAGCTCTCCCAATGATTGACCCGAGTTTCGGGGGGGAGAGAACCTCTCAACCGGGGATTCCTTTTTTCTCTTCCAGTCTGGACCCCCCCCCCGGTCTGGGACCCCCCCGGTCTTGAGATCCCCCTGCGTGGGGACCTCCTAGTCGGGGGGCCCACGGGGCGAAAAACCACCCTCGGGAGCGGCCAAGAGGGGGATGTCCAAGAAGGGGAGGGGTGCAAATCGTGACCGGCGGCACGTGCGCGGCCCAGCGGGGGGGCCAGGGACGTAACGAAACAAGAAGAGGCGCCGTAAAACCTGGGGGAATATCGTGGCCCCCGCCACGAGCTCGACCTGGTCCTCACCCCCTTCTTTTCTGCCCCCGATGAGGAGGAGGAGGAGGAGGAGGAGGAGGAGGAGGAGGAGGAGGAGGAGGAGGAGGAGGAGGAGGAGGAGGAGGAGGAGGAGGACGCTCCCATGACCCTCTCCCTCTCCTGCCTCCTGCAGCCGGGCCGGCCGTGCCGGCCGCCCCGCCGCACCGCGCCCATAGCCGCCGCCCCTGGGATCCGGGGGCCCTTCGGTCTGGGACCCCCGGCGGTCTGGGGGCCCCACGGTCGGGGACTCCCCCCGGCCCCGGGTCCCCGGGACCCCCGGTCTGGGAGCCCGTGGTTTCCTCCCTCCTCCTCCTCCATCCTCCTCCTCCTCCTCCTCCTCCTCCTCCTCCCTTCTTTCTCTCCTCCTCCTCCCCCTCCTCCTCCTCCTCCTCCTCCCTCCTCCTCCTCCCTCTTTCTCCTCCTCTTTCTTCTCCTGTGTCTCCTCCCCCTCCTGCTCTTTCTCCTCCTGTTTCTCCTCCTCCTCCTTCTCCTCCTCCTCCTCCTCCTTGTCCTCCTCCTTCTCCTGCTCCTCCTCCTCCTCAAACCCCAGAGGGCCCCCCTCCTCTTGGGAACGACCATTCACGCGGAGTTTGTTCCCACCGTGCCACATGAATTGTTATCGTTCTTGTTACGTCCTGCCGCCATTTGTTGTCACAGCTCTTTGTTTGTAATGTATTGGTTTCGACTGTGTTTGCACGAAGCTTTAGTTATTTAAGCTATGTTCATGCGCTGGCAAAGCTACCACAGCATGTTTAATGTGTGTTTCCAATGGTGGTCGATCATCATAACAGTACAACGCTGTGAAAACATGAGGAATGCTCACATGTACAATGACAAGCATGTGTTTCGCATGTCCCTGCAAAACTCAATCGCGTTTTAGATGTTGTGCAATTGTCAGAATTAGATAGTACGCAATCAACTGTACGAGTTGGGCCGGTGACTGAACAACTACCTTCCGATCGATCGCCAAAGAATTGTGGGGACACAAACGAACGCACTATTATGTTTCGAATATAGCTGAAAATGTAAACGACGTACACCCTCATGTTAGTCTTACAGACATGAATTGCGCTCGTGCATGCATAACTACTAATAGCTTGTTCTTCCGCTGCCATAACTGAAACGCATGTCTAGAAGCTTTGAACGCTGTGCTGGCGCGCGAGGACGAAAGTTGCATGTACAAAGCTGCAAAGCTGCGACAACACAAACAACACCACTATGATGACGAGGACTATAATTCCATCAATTTCAAAATGATCTCTTGTGTGCCAGAATACCAACGGAATGCCGAGGAATTCCTTGTGTGGCGGGATCCAACAAAACTCCTTCCGTGGCGGAGTACAAAGGGTTTCCTTGTGTGGCGGGATGGCAATTGTTCTTTTGCGTGGCGGAGTACAACAGGAATGCAACAGGATCCCTTTGTGGCGGAATGCGAAGGGGTTCTAGCTGAGATGAGTACAAAAGGTTTTGCTTGTGGCGGACTGCAACAGATACGGTAGAGAGAAACAGCTAGTGGGCACCCCGCTGCCCCCCCAAACTCAAAGTTGGTACAAGGTGGGGGAAAAAGCGCGATCGAAATACAACTCATCCCATCCACCGCCTACGTTGATCATTGGGGGGGGGGCATTGACAGATGAATGCGGCGTGAGCGCTCGCGAATTTCATCCGGTGCCTGTGGGCATGCCTCGGGGCAGGCCTCCACGCGCACCCGCTCGAGGCGCTTCTGCTTGCCCCGCAGTCGGTGGCGCTAGCCGGCTGCGGCGAGGGACATGCCGCGGGCGCTCCACGGGCCAGTCGGGGCCAGGCTCCGTCGCTCGGGCGCTGGGGTTGGCGGGGACGCGGCGGGTGCGGATTGTTGTGTGCAACCAGCGCTGGCCCTTTTTGCGGTGGCCTTCGCCGCACACCACCCTATGGTTCACGCATCGCTCATATCGTTCGTAGAACGATGAGAAACTCTGATTGTCAGATGGCTCTCTCTAGCGAGCGGCACGTGAAACATAGGGTCCGATGGGGCGAGCGATATGAGCGGTGCGTGAAAGGTAGAGCGCCAATGGACTGCGGCGCTCCTGGCGCGTCTGGTGCACTCGGCGCACATGGCTGCGTGATTGCCATGGCGGATGCGCAGGGTGACCCTGCGCATCCGCTGGATAATCTGTACCTCGCGGCGCCCAGTAGGCTTGCGGAAGGCCGTCCTGGCAGGCAGTGCGTTTGGCGACGGCGCGCGCAAATGCCTGGTACCTTACGCAGAATGGCCTGCAACGACGTTCGAGCCAACGCAAGTGGGCAATACGGGCCATGCCACGTAGATTATACGGGAGCTGCCAGTTTGGATGCCCCATTGCGACTGCCTGGCCAGGCCCCTCTCAGGTGGCTTCGATGCCTGTTGGTCTCGCAGGAATCCTTGCCCACAGACTCGCGCAGTCTACTCTTGCATGGCGGCATAACCTAAGACATGAGACGGTGGAGAGAAACCATTAGTGGACGCCCCACTGCCACCCCAAACTCAAAGTTGGCACGCGCGGAGAAGAATGCGGTCGAAGTGCAACTCATCCAACCCACAGCCAACATTGCTCATTGGGGGGCATTGACAGATGAATGCGGCACGAGTGTTCGCTAATTTCTTCCCATGCCTGATCTTTGTGTTGTTGGGTACAAGAAGGCTTATGCTTCCCCTAAAAATGTCTGGGGAGGTGCTCCAATAAACCGAAAGCTTTGCTCTGGGGGCTCTATGTCCACAGCGGCCCTCAAGAAACCTCAGAACGACCTCCGAGAGGCCTCCCGCGACATCCCAACGAGCATCCAAGAGGCCTGTGACCCACAACCCAGGCAGAGTGGCGGGATGGGCCCAAGGCCACTCGATACAACACAAACACAAACTACTAAATTTCGGCTCGGGGTGAAGCAGGAGTAGCCAGCTTGCTCGCAGGTGGCTCGTGAACAGAGTCGTATCACCAGCAACAGTTGCCAGACCAACATAAACTGTGGTTGGACACCATCACCGCCACCTCATTACAGCATCCTGCCATGCCTCGTTCCTCCATGCCCCCTCCTTTCCGACCTCCTTCTAGGGCAACGACAGGAGATGGCGGGGAGGGGGTCGAACCCTCCCGCGGGTTGCTTTTTCAACCCCGGAACAGAGACGGCGCTGGAACTGGCAATGCAGGCCCCCTAGGGGAAGGACGGGCGGTCACAAGTTAGTCAACCAAGGACCGCCAGAACCATAATTTGGACGCCCGACATGGGTACCGAAAAAATGGGCACTATGCCCAACAAAAAATGTTGTCCCAAGCCAACAGCGGCCGCTGTTGGGCAGGCGGCCTTCTGTCTCGGATGGACACAGGCCGCGGCGGCGCGGACAGCGACTCCTGTTCAGAGTGAACAGGAACTGCTGTCGGGCACGGTACCCATTCTCTCAGCACCCATTTCGGGCGTCCAGAGCTTTCGAAGGTCGGAGCGGGCCTCGTGGCGGGGGCTCCAATCCCCCGCGAAGGTCTAGGTCGACGGTCGAAGGCCGAGGGCCGGCGGCGGGTGCTCCAATCCCCCGCGCACCCCTGGGCGGCACACACCCGGCGGGGGCCGCGGCGGCCACGGCCGTCCGGGCGGCGCTCCGAGAGTTCAAGGGGCCACGATCAGGGGGGGCGTGAGACCCGGGTACGGCAAGTTCGTGTCGTGCCGACCCCAGCGTTGGTTTTTGACACCGCAGGGATCGTTCAACCTTGAACGATCGGCCGCTGCCGCAACGCCCCATCGTTCAACATCGATCGATTCTGGGTCGCCGGCGGCGTTCAACCTTGAACGCCCGCGCTGGGGTCGCCGCGGGTCGACACGACGCAAACCTACCGTACAGGGGACTCGGAAAGCCCCGACGAGGTCGTCAAAAAAAGGACGAGGCCGAGCCTGCATTTTGACGAGGCCTCCCGCTGCAGACATCCCGCGAAACTCCTCCCCGTCAAAATCCGAGGCGCGGTCGTCACAAAACGATGGCGAACCCGAGTCCTGGCAAACCCGGGTCTTACGCTCCCCCGAGCACAGGGGGTGGGCGCATCGGCCTGGAATCGGCGATGCATCGCCGACAGATCGGCGACAGGCCTCCGATGGTGGGTCCGCACCTCCCTGGGCAGGTCGGGGCCATCGGGCCCCTGTCGGCGATCAATGGGCGATTGGGGGTCGGTGCATCCCTCCCTATGCTTATTGCCCCCCCCCCCCCCCCCCTATCGTTGCCCCTGAAGAGTGCATGTTGCCGCCATTCTCGTCTCCCGAGGAGCAGGGGGCGGGGAGTCCGAGGAGCTCCTGGCCCAGGGAGTCACTCTGGCCTTCGTGAGGACGCTCTGGGATTGAGCAGGGACCGACCGTCCCAACATTCCTATAGGCCTACCACGGAATGTCCTTAGCACCCAAAAATGTTCGAACAACAACAACCGTGTTCTTATAGCATGAGCCCGATGTGCCAAAACAGGACAGTCCCAGCCAGAACTGTTCTAAGAACATTTCGTGGAAACCATCAGCGGTTCTTAGATCATTGTTTGGTAGATCTGTATGCACGGCAGGACGCTTCGCCACTGCTTGAGAGGAGCGGGGGGCTGGGAGTCCGAGAAACTCCTGGCCCAGGGATTTGGGTGGCCCAAAGGGGGTCCAGCTGAAATGGGGTGGTGCAATAGATTTGGGGCAAGTGTATTACAAATGTACTGCGGCGGAGAAGTGTATTGCATTGTATTTCAAATAATATATTGCACGCGAAATCCAGCAATACATTTGCGCTCCGGAATGTATTGCACACGCCACGTGTATTGCAGCTCCACGATCTATTGCACCAAATCTATTGCACCACCCCCTTGTCGCTGGACCCCCTTTTGGGTCAACCCGAAGGGAGTCCCCCTGGCCTCCGCGAGGATGCTCTGGACGCCGCCCGGGCCAGGCCACCTCGGGGGGATTGCCTCGCCCGGCAGCGCCTGGCCCCCAAAACCGTGCGGCGACGGACCCCGCGTGGTGACCTCGGAGTCCCAAGAGACCCCACCACACGATCCGTCACCGCACAGCAGGAGGAGGAGGAGGAGGAGGAGCAGGAGCAGGAGGAGGAGGAGGAGGAGGAGGAGGAGGAGGAGGAGGAGCAGGAGCAGGAGGAGGAGGAGGAGGAGAGGAGGAGGAGGAGGAGGAGGAGGAGAGGAGGGAAGGAGGGGAGGGAGGAGGAGGAGGAGGAGGGGAGGAGGCGGCGGAGGAGGACGCCCGAGACGTCCTCGGCGGAGCGACCCTGGCGAAACCCGCGCGGCGACCCCGAAGCCGCAGTGGCGCACCACGCCGTGGCCACCACGGCGGCCGGGGGCTCCCCCGACCCCCGCGCCTGCCGCCCTGGCCGCCGGGGCCGCCCAGCGAGCTGAGCGGGATCATGGCCGCCGCCGCCGCGGTCGCGCGCCCACTCCGCAGCCCGGCCGCCCGCGCGGGCGCGCGCGCGCTGGCCGCCCCCCCGTGCGCCGCGGCCAGGCCCCTGAGCCGCCGCCGCCGCCGCGCGGGGAGGAGAGCGCCGCCCGCCGCCGTGCGCGCGCGCAGGCGGGCAGGAGCGCGGAGCAGCGGTCGGAGGCAGCGGTCGGGGGCGAGAGGAGGAGGAGGAGGAGGAGGAGGAGGAGGAGGAGGAGGAGGAGGAGGAGGGGGAGGGGAGGAGGGGGAGGGGGAGGGGGAGGGGAGGGGGCGGGGCGGGGGGGGAGGACGAGGAGGGCTTGGAAGGCTTGGAGTACCAGGTGGGACCTGCTCTGGGACGAGACGTACCATAGACCGATCTGCCCTGTCTCGGACCTTGTAGTGCGTCAGGCGCAATGGCAGCGTTCCCTGGAGACGTATTCAGCTTGCGTGTGTCTGCCAGAACCACGACTGCGCTTCGCGCGATGTCAGGTTGTAGCACGCACTGGTTATAGTCGAAAGTCTTCGGCAACGGAGAACATATAGTGGATAAGGCGTTGCATTTGAAACTCCCTTCGAGAGACTTTGGGGCTTTTGGGTCGTCTGAAAGCATCCTGGAACGTGTGAGAGCCCTCTTGGAACACCTGGGGGGCATCGTTGGCCTTCTAACGCTCCTCGTGATCCAAATTATCAGGGCCCTCGACCGAGGTTCGCACCGGGAACAGACCCTGAACGGATGTCGAGCGCACACTTTGGGACAGAGATGTTTCAACATATGTAACAAATTATTTTGTTCAATGTCGCGGTGTGGGTGTCGTCCATCCGTGGAACTGTTGGTCTTCGAAGATGAGCGTGCGTGCGCGGTGCCGTGAACTGAGGCTCGCACCGAAATGAGCCCATCACTGTCTGGAACAGCACCCTGCAAGCATAGCGTTGTTCAAAGCAGGTGAGGGCCGCGATGTTGAACCACTCTGGCCAACTTCTCAGAGCGCCCAACTGAGGTCGCACCAGAACCAACCCCTGAACTGTTTTGTTGCCAGTGCCCAGCTGGAAACTGGTGTGCCAAAACACAAGAAAAAAACAATCCTACATGAAGGCGCCGCGGCATGAGCGCCTGCCATCCGTGCAACTGTCGGTTTTCGAGCATGAGCGCGCGCAACGCTAAATCCGCCGACCCTTCGGCGTGCGTGAGACGCTTTGGCGTTTGAGACGTCGGCGTCGTGGTCCCCGTCAGCCTCGTCGTCGTCGCAAGTCCCACTCACGTTGAGGAACAAGGAAAGGAAAAACGGCCAAGGCGACTGGCCCCCTTTCTTGCATCCCCTCCCTGCCGAAGGGGGGGGGTCGTGGGGACGGCGTCATGGGGCAAGTGGGGGGGTCCCGAGTCCGAAAGCCGCCCCCCGGGGTCTCGGCGGGCCCGGGGGCCAGCACGGGTCCCAGGGGAGGCCCCGCCTTCAGGGTCGACGGCGCTGGCCGCAAGGCACTCGCAAGTCAGGATCCAACGCTGAAGAGCAAAAGGCCGCGAACCAAGAAAGAACTCCCAAACAACGGGCCCCAGTGACACGCTTGGCTTAGCGTCCTTCCTTCCAGGGTCTGTAAAACTAGTGGCGCCCTCGCGGATGCTCTGCCAGGGGGCGGGGGCCAGCGTGCTCCTGCCCCGGGCGGTCACGTGGAGGCCGCCGCCACTGCGGCCTCCCTGTGGACGGGACCCTTCCGACCCGTCGGGGCTTGCGGAGCGCGACGAGTGGCCCGAATCCTCATCCTAGCTCTTATCGGCCGCCTCTGCCATCTCGGCCGAAATGATACGACAGCGCATCTGGCAGACCACGCAACAGTCCTTCGGGTCTGGTATATAGTCGAAGTAAGCAAGTCGAGATGAGCGGCGACCTGCGGTTCGCCCAGCCACGCACCCGTCATCGTGGAGCCTGGCCACCTTGAGCTTCCTCGTGTGCGCGATGAGGTCGTTGCCGACCTCCTCGGCGAGTTTCCTCTCGGGGGGGGGGCTTTGGCTCTCCGTCGCCAATCTGGATGTTCGCCCAGCTGCCCTCGTCAGCGCTGTCACGTCCATGCTCCGCCTGCGGCGGGCGTTGCCGTCTCCGCTGGTGGTGCGACGTCCTCTGCTTCCCCATCTTCGACAGCGGCCTCTGGGGTCGCCGCCCCGCGCGGCCCGCCGTCGTTGACCTGGGGCCCCGTCGCGAATGTTCCGGCGCAGGCCTCGAGGGCCACGTAAGTCTCGGCTGCCACGCTCGCTGCGCTCTGCACCGAGAAGTTCGCTCTCAACACCAGCCAGGTCTGGGATGGCCGCTGATTCGTCCAGCGCCAAATCAGACTTCCCTGCGCGCAGCGCAGCCGCGCAGTGCTACTGGAGCTCGGTCACGACTGCGCGGCATGTCCTCGAGCGAGCGTCCGCCCCCTCTGGCGACCATTTGCCCAGGTAGTCGCGATCGCTATTCGAAACCCACAACGCCGCCGTGGCCGACGGGGTCGCCGCCCGCCCCGAGTGCTCTGCCCAGCATCCCACGACCTCCTCTCCTGTGCACGCCGCTGACCCCAACATCCTCCGGAGTACCTCTTGTCCCGCTACCGATGCCTCGGCGTGCCTGGCGGGCTTGTAAACTACCGCAGGCCCCGCGTCGTCGCACCTCGGCAGCTGGTAGTCCCTCTCGAAGGTCGCGATCTGCTGCCAGTCAATCATCTCCACGTTCGCGGCGACATGTTGCGCCCACGGTCGAACCGAGAGCCTGTCACTCGCATCGACACCTGCGACCCGCCTCGTCCACGCCAAAGCGCGCAAGGTCTGGTTGAGCACCGTCGGCCTACGCGGCTCGGCCGCCCTGACATGCGCGTAATCGATGAAGTGCGCGAGCGGCATGGGCCACGGGACCCCGCGCGCGCAAGAGAAAAAAAAACACCTGCGCGTCGTCGCCAGGGCCCGCACGTGCGACCTCACCGCGTTGATGCGCGCGCGGCCCGCGATGCCGTACTCCGCCCGCCAGGGTCCATGCAGGTCTGCGACGTCTCGAAGGAGGGCGCCCCCATCTCCTCAAGCAGCGCGATCAGGCGAGGCTTCCACCGAGCCCACTCCTGCACCTCCAGCCCGCGACGGCTCTCATCAGCAGCCGCGCGGCACCTCCGCGCAAAGCGAGTCCCCGCCGTCGCACGGGCCCCGGCAGCGGTGGGGCCTCGGACGTGTCTGCGGCATGTGTCAGCCCGAGGCACGCCGCGGCGTCCTCCAACATGGCCCGCCCGCGGCAAGCGTAGCACGCCCTCGGACGTTTCTGCACAAGCTCCCTGGCCACGGTGTGATCGACTAGCGTCCTCAGCGGCTGCCGCGTCACCTCCACGCAGCTGTCCGGGTAGCACGAGTCCCCTCGAACTCGGCATCCTCCGCCTGTAGCGCGAAGCGCGGGCAGAGGAGACCGTTCTCATGTAGCACCCTGCTGCCCCGCCGCCGGGCGGCGTCGAGGGCGCACGGCCCAGGGCCAGCATCTGCGCCCAACCGTTGATGAAAATCGGCCGAGCGCCTGAGCCCAAATGGTCGCAGGCATCGGGCAAAGTGACAGGATACACAGTCGTGTTGGCACACGGGGGTCCAAATCCCACCAGCCCTTTGGGCGTGAGTGGTTTAGCGAGCTCTCTCTGTCCTCAACCCCCCTTGATCCCCTTCGGGGAAGGGTTTACCCCTCCCCCTACCCCCTCCCCCTGGACCTGGAGAGGGAGCCCCGAGCGTCGTCAGGGGGGTCTTTTTCGACTCCTGGGAGAGCCAAAAAACGACGACCCTCACGAGGATTCTGGCCCCGGGGGGGGGAGTTTGGCGCCTCAGCTCGTCTTTGAAGCCAAAAAACATTGATTTTATTAAGGTTTCGGCCCCATTTTGGCCTTCTGAGGGGGCCGCGCTCATCTTCCCTGATAGCAAAATCATTGACTTTTCTAAGGTTTTGGGCTCATTTTGTCCTTCTCAGGGGGCAGCGCTCATCTGCGCTTCTGAGGAGGTCGCAAGCGGCCCCAAGATGGCCCCAAGAGGCCCCCAGGAGGCTCCCAAGAGGCCTCCAAGAGGCCCCCAAGAGGCCCCAAAGAGGCCCCAAGAGGTCCCCAAGAGGCCTCCAAGAGGCCCCCAAAAGGCCCCAAGAGGCTCCAAGAGGCCCCCAAGAGGCCCCCAAGAGGCCCCCAAGAGGCCCCAAGAGGCTCCAAGAGGCCCCCAAGAGGCCCCACGAGGAGCCCGAACGACTCACACCAGGACGAGAGACCCCAACGACTCACACCACGAGGAGCCCGAACGACTCACACCACAAGGAAGGGCCCGAACGACTCACACCAGGACGAGGCGCCCGAACGACTCACACCACGAGGAGCCCGAACGACTCACACCACGACGCGGGCCCCGAACGACTCACACCACGAGGAGCCCGAACGAGTCACACCAGGAGGAGGGGCCCGAACGACTCACACCAGGACGAGGGGCCCGAACAACTCACACCACGAGAAGCCCGAACGACTCACACCAGGACGAAGAGCCCGAACGACTCACACCACGAAGAGCCCGAACGACTCACACCAGGAAGAAGGGCCCGAACGACTCACACCAGGACGAGAAACCCCAAACGACTCAAATCACGAGGAGCGCTCTCTCTCCCTCCTCCTCCGCCTCGTCCTTCTCCCGCTCCCCCCACAAGGAGGATGTACAAGGAGGCGGGAGGAACAAGGAACAGGGGAGATATGCGGGGCCAAGCGGACACACGCCTGAAAAACACGACTGTCGGCATGCTTCGCAAGAGTTGCTGCTGCGAGATGGGCTGGTGGGGATACGCGAAGCGTAAAGAATTTGCAAATATGGCGTTTCTGTATCCCTTGCCTGTGCGCGTTTCCCCCCCATCGGATTCACGCTCTCATCCACCAATATTGTCAAGGCAACTCAACTGCCGATCCTTTGCAACTGGGTTCATGGGGGACGACTACAAATCCTTTCTAACCGGACTCGTCGGGAAGAGCGACGCAACGCCTCAAGTATGCTGATCGGGCACAACGACGCAGAAACGAACGACATCGACGACGACAACGACGATGACGACGACAGAAGGCGATGAGGCTAGACGGATTCTCAAGTCCACGAAAGATAGACGACGAACACTTCGAGGTCGATGACGGCAACGACAACGAACAGGACCACGATGAGGGATAATGATAATGATCGATGACCGAAGGACGAAAACCGCAGAAGCGAGGGTCGATGATCGCGGGATCGACAAGGACCAAAGAAGCGAGGGACGAGGAACAAGGAGGAATGCGGGAAGAGGATCAACGATCAACAAGGGCTCGAAGACGGGTGCGACAACTGCCATGAAAAACGTGACGCCTTCTCCAGCAGCGAGAAGCATGAGCGATGGAAGCGGACATTCAATTACGTCGCCGAAAAGCTGCGTCAGAGCAGGGAGGAAGAGGAAGGATGAAAAGTATAATTGGACAGCGACACTTCCTCCAACCCTCTAGCGGGCGTTGGCAGAGTTGGTTTTGCCAGATATGGTTTATAGATGTGTCCCAGTGGACGCCCCCACGCCCCATTCCACTACTCCGAACTGCAGTCACCCGGAGACACACCAACTACGGCAGACCTGGTTTAGTGATTATGGTATGCTGTTCTGGCTTCGGGGCAGAAGCCCCCCCTCCCCCACCCGATCGGAAGACAACCTGGACCCAAGGCGACACGCGTGCCAAACCGCCCCCGCATGCCATTCCTGCCGCAGCACTGTGCAAGATCCACGCGGCCTCCAAGTCTGCAGCATGCGGCGGGCGCACCGCGAGCACGCTGCGCAGGGGTGTTTGACAAGGACGGCGGAGGTGCTCAGCAGACTGTTTGCTGCACGCGGGCCCGCCCCCCCGCACCACCCATTGCACAACACAGTATGCAACATGCACTCTGCACCAACATCCTGATCATGCGCGGCCATCCCTGGCAAACGACAATACACATTGCACTTTGCATCAAAATCATGATCATCAGCTGGCCCCTCGCGCTAACATTGCATTGGTTGTTGGTGGGGATGACTGGGGGGTCGGCATACTGCATGCTGCTTCCAGGCCCCCCCATCCTTTTCAGAGGAGGAACGACAACGAGCTCATTTTGCCAGGGACGGCGGAAAAGGGGGGGGCGGCATACTGTCTGCTGTGCGCAGGCCCACCAAACAATGGCAGAGCAATCGTTGGCGCACACCCGCAAACAACAAACCCGCCGTTACTTCGCATTGATCTTTGACAGGAACGGTAGGAGGGTCGGCATATGGCCCGATGTGGCTCACCTGGGGCGCGTGGCGCAGTGGGCATGTGCGGCGCACCTCGCGGGCTCCGCGCACCTGACTGGCGTCCGCATTGGTTTCCGATCGTCGTCGATGGCGGCCCGTGTCCGTGCTGAAACCCGGGTGCCACTCGTATGGGCGACGATTACAAACGGGCCTCACCGTGCACGGCGCCGTTCGGCACCTCCTTTGCGCGGCGCCAGCGTTGAACGCGCAGTTTTTGCGGCGCTGACCGTGTGCGCAGGGCGTCCCGCTGCAGGGGTCGTTCGGCCGTCCGCGCCAGGGCGCCCAACGACGCAAAAGAAAATGCGCTGGCACACAAACTCTGCCATTTTTTGGTCACCCCTGAGCCGCCCCGAAGGCACGCGAGATGGCACAGCGACCTTACGCGGCGGCTCACGCGGGCCGTCAGCGCAGCACGCTACGTCGGAGACGCGGGCGCTCACGCGCGACCTTGCGTGGGCAGCGTACGCGCCAGTGCCAGCGCAGACGAACCCGTTGTTTTTTATTGGCGTCGCTCATATGCTGAGAGGGCGGGTGGGGATGCGCGAGATGGCCTGTTGCTTGCGGCTAGCTTGGCCCCCATTCCCCCTGCGCTTCCCCCTCTGGCTCCACGCGGCCCCTCCCCTGGTAGAGGCCAAGCCCTCCCCCGCCCCCTCCCACTGGCGCCTCGCGCGCCAGGGAGGGGGTTCCAGCACGGGCCCAAGACATCTGCGCGGAGCTCCGAATCTGCTGACGACTTGGTGTTCTTCGGCCCACGTGCATTTGGTCGGGCATGTCCTCCAGGCGGAGTTCGGGTGAAACATCGAAATTACAAAAAATGGTCCAAGCATATAAAAAGAGCACGAACATCGTCACCAGACTATGTCTCCCATTCTTGACCACTCCTCCTGTAGAGGGACATGCCCGACTCAACACTTGAACCGTCCTCCCCTTCCCCTTCCCGCTTGCACCTCCGGGTGCGCCAGGAAGGGGGCCAAGACGAGGGGGGGTGCGCAGCATGGCCCGAGGCAATCTGCGCAGACGAGCGGGGACCAGGGACGTGCTGAAAGCAGAGGCGGGACCCATGACACCTGGGAGATGCGACGCCCCGGGCCACAGCATCCACGCAACCCCAGGCCCTCATCCCCTCTTGGACACCCCCGACGCTCGAGACACCTCCAACCTCGACTCCCTGGCTGGAGGTACCGCGGGCCCCCTCGCGGGAGGTGGCCCCCAGGTGGTGCTCGGTCTCGCCGCTCCCTCCTCCGAGGGCCGCCCGTCGAGTCGCCGTGGGCCAGCGGGCCGAGTCCCCCTCCTCATCCCCACCTGCATGCCCCCTCCCCCCTCAAGCTTGCATTCTCCTCCCCCTCCCCCCTTCCCGCCTGCATCCCCACGTGCTGCTGCAAGCGAGTCACCAACAGGCGCCATCCTGGGAGCGGCGGACTGCGAGGCGACGAGCACCTCCCGGCCTGCGCCCCCTCCTCCTCCCTTCTCTCTCTCTCTCTCTCTCTCTCTCTCTCTCCCTCGCCTGCACCCACGAGCGGCCATGGGCAGGAGTGCCCTTCGGTGCACGGCTCCAGACGCCGCACCGGGCCCACTGGCCCACACCTCAGCGCGCAAGCTGATGCTCGGGGGGCCCGTGGGGGCCCGCACCGAAGGCCACTCCGGCGAAGGGCTGCGCACGCCCGAGAGGGGTGCAGAGCGAATGGGCACGCTGCCCAACCACGAGCGTTGCTCAGAACCGACAGCGGCCGCTGTTGGGCAGGCGGCCCTCTGCCTCGAAGGGGCAGCGTCCGAGGCGACGCCGATGGCGAGTCCTGTCCAAGACGGGCAGGGCCTGCTGTCCGCCTTCGTTGCGGACATCAGGCAAACATTGCGCGCATCATTGGGCCACTCATTGCGCGCATCCGGCAAACAAAAGGACAAACCGGCACGGATGCCGCTACTCCCGCGACTTCTCCAGGGGCGCGTCCGGGGTGAGAATCCCTGTGCGAAGCCAGCCGTGGCGACGAGGGAAGGCAGCGGCATCCGTACCCTTTGCCGCCTCCTACCTGCGGGCCCGCTCCGGAGGTCACTCCAGCGAAGGGCAACTCGTACTTCGGTTGGGCGCCCGAGTTATCCGGGGTAACTCGGGTACGGGGTAACTCGGGTTTGGATTCCCGAAACAGGAGCCCGAGTTAGCCCTGACCCGAGTTACCCCTGATGATGTGGGGCTCTGGACGCCCGAATTATCCGGGGTAACTCGGGTCCGGGGTAAGTCGGGTTCGGATTCCCGAAAAAGGAACCCGAGTTAGACTTGACCCCAGTTAGACCTGACCCGAGTTACCCCTGATGATTCGGGGCTCTGATTCGGGGCCCAAGAAATCGTGTGGCGACGGACCCCGCGGTGGCCTTGGAATCCCCAGCGACCTCACTGCGCGGTCCGTCACCGCACGACCTTGGCACCCCGGAGGCCCCAGTCCCAAAACCGCGCCTCGCCATCGCTCGAACGTCCATTCCCTGTGTTTTTGTTTGGTTTCGTGCGTGGTTTTTCGCCAAATGGTCAAGGATGCTCCTCGATGGTCCTCGCCGAAGAAAAAACGCACACGTCCGAGCGATGCCAAGGCGCGGCGACCCCGAGTCCCCCCCTGACGCCCCGCGCGTCCTCTCTGCTCCTCGCCCAGACCCCGAGCAGCCGTCCGTCGGCCTGGGCAGCTCGGCGTTCGTTGCCGCTCCTGCGAGGCACGCGACAGCCCCTGGGGGCCGCGCAAGCATGGATCAGCGATCAATGGACTTGGCGCGCGGTCGCCAGATCCATGGATCGGGGGAGGTGCCCTCCCCGACATGCGGCCGGTGCCGCCTCGTCCGGCGGCGGAAATCCGCGATTTCCCTTGGAAACGGGACCAGTCGCTAATCCACGCCCCCCTGATCCCTGTTTGCGACCTCCTGAAACCCCTGTCGCGGTGTGGTCACCACAACGTCAGGGGTCGGCGACTGTAGTCTGGCGTAACCCCGGCGTAACCGCACCGATTGTAGTCGCCGAAGGGGTCCCCCGACAGGCCCGCATCGGACTCTCCGCTGCGCCAGCCCGCGGGGGCCGGGCGCCCTCCCGGGGGCTGGCGGCGGGCCTCGCTGCTCTCGTGCTGCTCGCGGAGGCGCGCCTCGACGTCGGCCTCTCGAGGCGCGCGCGCGCGGCAGCTGCCGCCGCTCGGGCCGCCTTCCTGCGGCCTCGGAGACAGCGGTGGTGCGTGGGGCGCAGAAGGACCTGCTGCAGTGAACGCGTTGGATGGAGGTCATGCACGACGTTCTTGCTACCGCGAGGTGAGGATGCAGGGCAACGACGGCAATGGCAACGATGATGTCACCGATCATCATCGCTGAAAGATGAGGATGCGCGAGAAGGATCCCGAGGCCTCGGACGGCCATGCCGACCTCTTTCGAACGGGGCTGGCCAGCGAAAGTTGCAAAGGACGGCGCGAAGGGGCAAGGATGCAGGGGCCACCTTGGAACGTTGCTCGTCCTTACTGTGAGCTTTGAGCGTAGAACTCTATGTGCTGATGTTGGAGGCCCACGTCCGACACGGCCACATAGAATGCACCCACGGCACACTTCACGTGCGCTCAGGCTCCATGGAGTAGCAGCTCTCGACAACAAGCGAGCTCTACGTGCGTGCGAATACAGCTAGGGGCTCGACCACAAGAAACCTTCCACTAGAAACCCAACCCTGAGACCCCAGGGCGTCCACTGACTTTGAGGGTGGTCACGGCACGCTTTCCATAGCAAAACCATCGAAACCCACGAAAACCAGGGCACCCTGGAGGCAAGCAGGGTGTGTCTTGGCATGGGTCTCCAATGTGCACCCACGAATTCCACATAAATTGCGACGTCGGACGCCAATGGAAGAGGTGGGTTACCTGGGGGGGGGGGAAGCGGGCCGCCCCCTGGGCCAGGGTCGTTGGGCCTGGTGTCGTATACGATGTGCTGATGTTGAAACACGTGTCTGACGCGAACATATCGAAACGCCACAGACATAAACTTGCGGCGCTCCGCGCGGATTTCTTGGATCCGCGCCAGAACCCCCTCCCTGGCGCGCGGAGCTCGCCAGGGGCGGCGCAGGAGGTGCCGCCAGGGGCGCCCCGGCGCGGATCCAGGGAATCCGCGCGGACCTCCAAAGCTTATGCTTACGGCGATTCTTCTTCTTCTTCTTCTTCTTCGAATCTGGAATGCAAATGGTATATTGTTTCCCGAGCGTGGCCCCGCCTTCTTTTGCCCCCCTCTGCTAACTAAAGCTGTGCGTGGCCCGCTTGGCTTCTATCGGAAGAGGCTCGCTCCCGACCCGCGGATCAAACAAATTGTTTCCCGAGCGGTATGGCCAGAGAGCGACCACCGCGGAGCGTTCACTATAAGATCCCTGAGCGTGCGCGCCACCCTTGCGGGGCCGACCCGCACGTGGTGCGAGCATGCCTGGCTGGTGCCGAAGGTGGGCCGACGGCTGGCACAGCAACAGGTCGGCACCAGGCCCGTCGAGCCATTGGAAGAGCTGCCCAGCACGTCGATGGCTTGCGGCGCGCTCGCGTCCTCGCGGCTTCGGCTCATGACACCGTGGGGATAGTTCAGCCTTGAATGATCGGCCGATTCCGAAACGTCAGATCGTTCACCATCGACCGACTATGGGTCGCCAACGACGTTCAACGGGGTCGCCGCCCGTCGACACGACACGAACCTACCGCACAAGGCCTCCATTCCCTGATTCGGCGGCGAGCGAGAGGGGGGGGAAATGGGAAGGAGAATGCCTTCTCAAAGGCGGCGGGACTTCTCGGAAACCCTCGCACCTTCTGAGAAGTTTTCTCTGCCTTCGGGGAACGCCTTCTCTTGGGGATCCCAAAACCGTGTGGTGACAGACCGTGCTGTGACCTCGGAACCCCAAAAGACCTGACCGCACGGTCCGTCACCGCACGGTCTTGGGACCCTGGAGGCCCCTGTCGCCCGAGACATCCTCGGAGAGAGACTCGAGTCCCAAAACCGTGCGGTGATCCCGAATCCCCACCGACTCACCACACGGTGTGGCCACCACCCCGTTTGGGGGCCCCCGATTCTCAGAAGGCCAGGGGATTTCCGAGCCTTCTGAGAAGGGCCGCCCTCTCTGCTGGCGGTTTTTGGGTCATACATCGGGCCTGCGGCGGCCGTTCGGGGCGATCCGGCACCCCCCCCGGAAAGCCCTCGACGAGGCGCAGCTGCCGGATCGCGCCCCGAGGCTGGAAAACCGCCGAGACACGACGACGACGCCCGAAAACCACGAACCTTGGAGGCCTGGAGATGGGCACCAACACCAATACAGGGGGCTGCCTTCACAGGGGGGAGATGATCCTAGATTTCGGCGTTGGTGGTAATAGTTCGGCCACCTTGGAAGCCAGAATATTACCACCATCACCGAGATCGGGATCTTCTTCCCTCGGTGGGGGAACACCGCCGATATTGGTGTTGGTGTCAACCTCTAGGCCTGCGAGAGCCTCGAATGCGAAAGATCCGAAACTTCCCCCCCGAGCTCGCCGTCGAGTGAGGTCATGCTGGCCCGGTGCACCACCACAGGGCGCCGCGGGCGCAGCGCGGGCCAGAGGCGTGCCAGCCTGGGCGGCGATGGAGCGTCAGGACGACGGGTCGAAAGGAAAAAACACGGGGGGGTGGTCCCGAAGCAGTGCCAGCCTGGGCGGCGATGGAACGTTAGGACGACGGTCGAACGAAAAACCACGGGGGGGCGGCCCGAAACGGTGCGCCAGCCTGGGCGGCGATGGAGCCATACAGTCGGGGCGTTGACCTAAGGAACCCTAAATAAGGAACGAGGCCCATTTTTCCCATAAGTTAAACTTCGATTTCCCATCGAAACCCTAAACAAAACCAAAGGCGAACTGCAAAACAACTAAGGAACACCGAGCCCCTCCCCAACGAAAAGGGTTCTTTCCTCAGCGCCCCGACTGTAGAAGGACGGTTGAGGGAAAAACGCAGTCCGGGCCAAAATTAAATCGAGCTCCTGTCGAGAACGGGACGATCCCCACTCCGGCAGCCTGGCACGAGCCAGTCGCAGCAGCAGTGGGAAAACGTACTGCTTACGTCGTGATTGACATCGTCACGTCGTTGCTTATCGCACGGGGGGAGGGGGCGTCCCAAAACGGTGCCGTGGCAACCCGTGCGTTGGCCCATAGATCCCCCAAGACCTCGCCGCACGGCCCGTCGCTGCAAGGTTGAAGGCGGGCCTGCCCTCCTACAGGGGGATTCTGGACGAAAACTGAAAAAGATTTAAAAAATACTCCAAAATGGTGCAAACATGCTGCAAACAATCGTCCCTGACTATTTGTTTACGACTTCTGGATATTCCTTCTGTAGAGGGACAGGCCCGACTTAACCCTAGATCTCGCCGCACGGTCCGTCGCTGCAAGGTTCGGGGCCTCAGAAGGACAGTGGCCCGTGACTTCCCCGGAAAACGACCCAAGTCTTAGGTCGGGCATGTCCCCCTACAGGCCGATATTGGGGACGAGAAATCTGAAATACTCCAGAAATAATTCAAAAATGGTCAAACGTTTTGAAAACATCGTCCCCAGACTATCTTTTTGACTATCTTTGCAGATTCCTCCTGCAGAGGGACACGCCCGACTTAACCCAAGTCCCAAAATCGTGGGGCCATCCCTAATCCCCACTGGCTCACCACACAGTGTGGCCACAACACCGCTGGGGGCTCCCCGAAGAACATTTGCAACGAGCAATTTTTCTGCCGCCGGGGAAAATTCTGGGGGGGGGCGGTCGGAGGGTCTCAACGACGACGGCGACGATGCCCACGAGCAGGCCTGGGACTCAATGTATTCATCGTCGCACAGGGCGCTACCTGCGTGACGGGCCCGGCACTTCTTGACCATCACCTCACCAACGGAGAAGCAGGAGCAGGACCATCAACACCGTCGGACATGTCCCTATCCCCGCTGGGGGCAGTCCTAGCCCCGCTCAGCTGTCCGACCTACCCTCTCAGGTGGGAGGATGTGCCATTCGTCTTCGAATTTCGCAAACGACTTACGGATGGAGAGTGTGCCGATTTCAAAATGAGGCTCTCGCCTCAACGCCGCGCACATCCGTCTCAACATTTCACAATCGTTTCTGGGTGTCTCATTGTTGACGCACCAGAAGCAATGTTTTGGCACGATTTTGGATTTCCAGGACGCGACAGTCACGTTGATTCGCGGTGTTGATGTCACAGGAATGGCGTTCTGGAACGACTCTGTATCGTCAGGACGCAGCAGCACCGCTGATTCACGGCGCCGAAGTCCCAGGAATAGTGTTGTCAATCGCCTGGGAAGCACGCAAAGCAAGAGGAGCAGAACTGGAGCAAAGCTGACACCCCGAATATAGAGGTGGCGGCACTTCCGCCAATGGTCGCGAACACGGTGTACAATGACACAGCGCCAACGATACCTGCTTGAAAGAACACGTGCGCGAAGCAGTCGCATCGGCGCGCGAACGCTTAGCCCCCAGCGTTCTTGATATAAACGCTTCATGGTTTGAAACAGACACGTAAGCCACAAGAACACGTGATGTTTTGTTGCTCCCATCGTACTGAAGGACCACATCCCGGAAATAATTTCGAGCACCTGGACAAGTGTCGAAAGAGTGTCGAGACGGTGTCGGACGAGTGTCTGCCAGGGCCCGGCACGCGAAAACCCTTCCATTTCGGTATGGTTCTGGTGCTCGGGATTCTTTCTGGTGGTCAAGGCTAAGAGTAGGTTGGAACAGCATAGACATTATAATGACACAATCAATTTAGGGTTAAATCGGGCGTGTCCCCCTACAGGGGGATTTTCGACGAAACATTTAACATACCCCCCAACAAACATCAAAAAATAATCCAACAACAGTCAGGGGACGATTCTTTTAGTATGTTTTGACCATTTGGGGGTATTTTGAGGGGATGTTTTATTTTTCGTCGAAAATCCCCCTGTAGGGGGACAGGCCCGACTTACATTTAGGGGATCCTACGGGCCTGAGGAGGTGAAACTCCTGGGCATGAGGAGAGATGATCGTTGTGGTGAAAACGTGCAGTGAAGTCCCCCATCAGAACTTTCCAGCTCGATGGGCTTGCTTCCCACCACCACCACCAAAAGTTGGAGGAGGAGGAGGGGGTCATCCTCCTCCACCACCACCGTACGTTGGAGGAGGAGGGGGTCCTCCTCCTCCTCCTCCTCCTCCTCCTCCTCCTCCTCCTCCTCTTCCTCCTCCTCATCCTCATCCTCCTCCAACCCCTCGTCCTCCTCCTCCTCTCCCTCCTCCTCCTCGTCCTCATCCTCCTTCCCCCCTCCAGCTTATGGTGGTGGTGTAAAACAGGCCCATCACCAACTGGTCCCAGGGACAGGGACGGCTCACCCGGTCCCGAAGGCGGAGAAAAACGAAACGCTCCTCGGGGACATCACGTGCGGTGCTCCTTCCAGCCCTTGCCGATCCTTGCCCTCGAGCCCGCGCTCTCGTCGTTTTCGGTCGTCCTCGGGCTCCTCTGCCCTCCCCCGCCCGAGCAGAAGGAAGCGGGCCCCGGAGGAAACGGGCCAGCGAACGCTGTCGCGGGGCTGGGCCCCCCTAGGGCCCTCCACCGGGGGCGCCAGGACCGCCAACAGAAACGACTCGAGAGCAAGAGCGGGCCCCGAGGAAAGCCCGTGGGCCTAGGATCGGCGGCGGGCAAGGTGGGGAAATAAGAAGAAGGTCTTCTCAGAAGGCTCGGA
>CAUYUJ010014195.1:182500-189420 GCA_963575745.1 Prorocentrum cordatum
GGGTGGAAGAGGAGACGCGCGGAAGCCTCTCTGTCCTCGAGGGTGCCTGGTTGGAACCGACCGCCGAAAAGACGGCCCCTCTGATGGCGGCCTCACAGAAGGGGGTCCGAGTAGACGGGGTCGGAGGGCTGCGCCGCATCGCCGATGCACCGCCGATGCATCGCCGATGCAACGGCGATGCGTGTGCGACGTCGACGGTCATCGGGCTCCGCATCGCGCCACATCGTCGATGCATCGGCGATGCAGAGCGATCCTCCGACCCCACCTGCTCGGACCCTTTCCGGGAGGCCTGGACCCAGGCCGCGACATCGAGGGCTCGGCACACCTGGGGGCCGCAACTGCCTAGCAAGAGCGCGTTCGGTTCATTTTCGGCGAGACGGGCCATGATTGGGGGGGGGAGGGGGCCCGGGGGGGGAAAATGCAACGCCTCCCCCCCGCCGTGTGCCCGATGCGCACGGCGGTAGTGCCCGGAGCGCAGGGGGGGGGGGAGGGGCGTTACGTTATAGGGAGGGGAGGGGGCCATAATGCCCATCATGCCCCAAGCAATAACAAAAACAACACGCTCCACGAGGGCCATTATAGGGGCGTTACGTTATGGGAGGAGGGGGAGGGGGGAAGGGGGCCAGAATGCCCAGTATGCCCCCAGCAATACAAAGAAACACGCTCCATCGGGGGCTCAGCCCATCTGTGGGCTGCACCTGCCCAGCAAGGCTGCCTGGGAGCGCCCTCGCCTCTTCCAAGACGGCGCTGCCCTGGGACTCCGAGGCCCCCGCCGTGCCGCGTCTCGGCCCCGAGCTCGCACACGGTCCAAACAGTCCTTGCTCGCGGGAGCCTCGAGGAGGAGGGGAGGAGGAGGAGGAGCATGGGGGAGGAAAGGAGGAGGAGGAGGAGGAGGAGGAGGAGGAGGAGGAGGAGGAGAGGAGGAGGAGGAGGAGGGGTGAGGAGGACAGCGGCCGCGGCGGAAGGCGGCGGCGGCGGAGGAGGCTGGGAGGAACAGGGCGCCTCTGGAACGCCTCGGCGCCCTCCAAGCAGAGGTTCACCTCCCGGTCCAGGCTCCGCACCCGGGCCTGTGCGCGCGCGGGACTGGGGCGGAGGGAGGCCAGGGGGGTGGGAGGAGAAGGAGGAGGAGGAGGAGGAGGAGGAGGAGGAGGAGGAGGAGGAGGAGGAGGAGGAGGAGGAGGAGGAGGGGGAGGAAGAGGGGGGGAGGACGACGCGCAAGCCCTGAGATGCGACGCTGCAAAAACCGAGATCGCAGAGAATCACGACCGGCGCCCCGGGCCCCCTCGTTCTGCCACGTGCGTCGGGCTGGGCCGATCTGTGATGGTCCCAGGGCCCGAAGACGGGCGAAGACGCCAGGTGTGAAAAATGGAAGCGCCGGGTCTGAGAAGGGGGGGTGAATCCAACAGAGGCTTCGGGTTGGAGGCAGCTTCTGTGCTGCCTCCTCCTCCCCTGGTGCGCAGAACGACCTACAGTCGAGACGCCGACTGAGGGGCCGCGTGGGACCCGGGAGGGGCTTGGGTTGTCGGGCCGTTCCCCAGCGACTCGTGCCGCGGCACCTGCTTGTGGCTCGGGGCCGCCGTGGCCAGAGGAAGCCCTTCGCTGCTTCTCCTGCGCCCCTTTTTATCCGGCGGCGACGCCACGGGGGAGGTCAGGGGGCGGGCCTCCTCAGAAGGTTCCGAAGCTTTCGGGCCTTCTGACCGCCCTCTGAGGAGGCCTTCGCCTCCTCGCCTCCCCCCCTCGCCTGCCGCCGAGCTTGTGGCTGAGGCTCGCCGTGGCCAGAAGAGCCTCTCGTTGATGGGCCTGCTCTCCACCACCACCACCACGAGTTGGAGGGGGGGAGGAGGCGGAGGATGAGGAGGAAGAAGAAGAGGGGGAGGAGGACACCCTCCCCCCTCCAACTCATGGTGGCTGTGGTGGAACACAGGCCCATCACTCGTTGCTCCTTATGCCCTCCTTCGGGGATGGACAGAACCCCTTCTAGTAAAACGTGGCTTAGTGAAAACGACCTCGGGCCCAAACCTGGCGGGCGCAAGCCTGGAAAATGACGGCCGCGGCGCCCTCTCGAGAACCGAAAACGGACAAGTCACTAATCGACGTTTCAGGGTGGGGGTTCGGTCCACCCCTCAATTCCTTATGGCAGCACGGTGACCGCACCTGTGCTGTGCGTCTCCCCCTGGAGGCAAAGGCCCGCCCGGAGCATGCAAGGCGCGGGCACCTCACGGCGCATACCTCTACCCAACCGGCATGGCCTGACCACGCCCGCCTCTCGGCGGCGAGCGGGCAGGGAGGGGGAACTGAGAAGGAGGAGGCCTTCTCTCGGGGGAGACGAAAGGGGGGGATAGCAAAAGGGTAGGGTAGAGAATCAGCTCACGTAGCTGATCTTCCCAGCGCCTCCCGGCGCCAGGAGGTGCCCATGTATCGAGGAATGGGCCCGGCGGCGAGGCCGAAACCAGCTGCATGCAGCAGATTTCGTAACCCCCCTTTCCCTATCCCCCCCTTTCGTTCGGCCCGATTCTCAGAAGGCGGGGGGACTTCTCAGAAACTCTCGCGCCTTCTCAGAAGTTCCCCGTGCCTCCAGGGAAGGCTTATCGGGGGCGCCCCCCAACATGGATTAGCGATCCATCATGGCTTAGGCGCGCGGTCGCCAGATCCAAGGATCGGGGGAAGCGCCCTCTCCAAAATGCGGCCGGTCCCGCCTCGTTCGGTGGATGAAATCCGTGATTTCCCGTGGAAACGGGACCCGTCGCTAATCCACGCCCCCTTGATCCATGTTTGCGATCGCCTGAGGCTTAGAGAGCTTCTCAGAAGGCCTGAGACCTTCCCAGCCTTCTGACAAGACCCGCACCCTCTCACTTCCCCCCTGGGCTCGCCGCCGAGCCACGGGGCGCTGCGCTGCAAGATCTCGCAGCGTGCGCATCGCCACTGCCGGCGCAACACACATAAACGTAGTGCCCTTCCCGCCGGCCCTCTAGGGTTAGGTCGGGCCTGTCCCCCTAATTACAGGGGGATTCTGGGCGAAAAATTCGCCGGCCCAACGGGCCAGGACGTGCTAAGATCTCCGGTAACTGGTTAACAGTATTAACAGTATTTCTAGTTCGCGAGCGCGGGGCGGCCCCATGGGGTCCCCCGGCGAAAAGTACCCCGACCAACGCCCGGTCGCCGCCCGGTCGCCGCCCGACCGCCGCCCGACCGCCGCCCGACCAAGTCTACTCAGAGATGGTTTTCCTTCTGGGTGCGGCCTCTCAGGCTCCCCAGAGCGCGCTCAGAGTGCCCCAAGAGGCCCCCAAGACTGCCCAAGAGGCCCCGAGACGCCCAAAGAGCGCTCGAAGACGCCGAAGATGACCCCAAGACGGCCCAAAAGGCCCCCAAGACAGCCCAAGAGGCCTCCAAGACGCCCCAAGAGCCTTCCAAGAGGCCTCCGAAGAGAGCCCCAAGAGGCCAAAATCGTTGATTTTCATTGGTTTTTCGATGTTTTTTGTGTTCTGGCTTTTTCGGCTTCCGGACGCTCCAAGACGGCCCAAGAGGCCCCCAAGACCGCTCCAAGACGGCCCACGAAGCTCCCAAGACGGCGCCGAAACGACCCAAGCGAGCCCTCAAGACGGCCCAAGTGCCGCCCAAGACGGACCAAGAGGCCCCAAGACGGGCCCAAGAGGGACTCAGGAGGGATACCGAGAACTCAAAAATGGAGCCCTCCGTCCCAGAAGGCGCCCAGGAGGTCCCAAAGAGGCCCCAAGAGGCCTCCAAGAGGCCCCAAGATGTCGCCAAGAGGCCCCAGGAGACTCCCAGGAGGCCCAAAAGAAGCCCCAGAAGGCTTCAAACATGTCTCCCAGGCGCCCCCGAACGGCCTCTCAACAGACCCCAAGAGGCCCCCCAAAGAAGCATCTTGACGACGACTCTATTTCGCCCCATCGAGAGACGACCCCCAGGGAACTGCTTCACCATCAAAACTCCCCACGCAACGCGTCCGAACGACACCCGCCCCCAAGAGCGCAACATGGGCAACGAACACACAGACGCAAACCAGCGATGCCATATCACGGGCCAGCGGAATGAGCGAAGCGATTCAATTGAAGATAACCCCACAATATCTTTATATATATATATGTGACAAAATCGAAAATTCGTCCCCAGACTATTTTTCTAGTATGTTTGACAATTCCTCCTGCAGGGGGACAGGCCCGGCATAATTCTAGGGCGTGAGTGGTCCAGGGAGCTCGTTCTGCCAGTCCCCCTCTTTCCCTTCGGGGACGGGAGGCCAAAATCCGTCAAAAAACTCTGCGGTTCACTGTGTTCTGACTTCTCGCCTTTCCTCTTCCGATGGGCCCAGGAGGCCCAAATGTGGCTCCAAGTTGGCGCAAGAGGGCAGGGGCCCAGGATGGCCGCTCATGGCCTAAGGGGCCCCAAGGCATCCAACCTGATGTGCTTTTTCAGCACGGCGTGGTTGAATAAGGCGGAACGTAGGCGATTGAACAGCTTCCAAGCCACGTGTGCGCAAAAACAAACATTCCAACGCCGCACGTGTCTAGCATCTCAAACAAAACGGTGTCTAGCACCTCAAGCAAAACGTGTCTACCCATACCACTACTCCCCGGACCTCTCCCCGCGTGCGGCTTGACCAGAGAATCGAAGATCATCCAGCTGTGGCAACAAACGATAGTGGCATCGGTATCTTTGCCTCCTCCGATCTCTACTCTGACCCCACTTGAAAGGCCTGGAGCCGCACCCGACCCCCGATCGGAGGAAGGAAAAGCGACACGAGCACCTCCACCAGCGGGGGCCACATCCAGCAAGGACGTCCACGATGCCTCCCTGAGCTGGGTATAGGGGGTGCCTTGAGCAAGATGGTGGACCACACCACTGGGGGGAACCCCTGTGCTTCCTTTCTCTGGTGGTCCCTGGTGGTCGTGTCGGGGGAGACCGAAAGATGCCGATACCGCTGCTCCCTGGACCTCTCCTGGCGTGCTTAGAGGCCTCCTAGATGGGGTCGGAGTAGATGGGGTCGGAGGATCGCACCGCATCGCCGATACATCGGGGATGCATCGGCGATGCATCGGCGATACACCCGCGATGCACAGGCGATGCATCGTCGACGTCGGCGGTGCATCGGCGACGCCAGCGCGGAGAGAATCGGGCCCCGCATCGAACCGCATCGCCGATGTATCGGCGATGCGACGCGATCCTCCGACCCCATCTACTCGGACCCCATCCAGGAGGCCTAGAGTGCTTCTAACTAAAATTTCGACGCGAATCGAGCCGTGGCATGAAAGGAGGGCATCCCAGGAGGTCAACAAATCTGAACATACTTGTTTTTTACTCGAAGCCCCTTATTAATCGTCCCCCGGGTCCGGTTTGTAAGGCGCCTTTTTTTGTAACTGCGGAGGTCCAATTTACTAGGGCGCTTTCTTTGGATTGGAGCTTAGGGGGTCCAGTTTATTAAGGCGCCCCGTCGAAGAGGGGGGTCTGGAATAGTAGGCCGCATTTGGAGGAGGGTCCGGTTTTTTTGGGGGGGGTCGATCAATGAGGGATTTTGAAGAATTGTCTGAGGCTCTCCATGTGTCTGCCCGAGGAGCAGCGTAAAAGCAACGCCCTGGGCGGCCGGCCGGGCCTCCGTGTGCCGCTGGGCCTCGAGGCCCAGGAAGAGCTCCTGCCGGGCGCGCGCGGGCATCGGCGGGCCGGGCGGCGGCGGCGTGCTCTGCGGCTCGCCGGGTGCTGGCACGCGCGAGACGTGTGTTACAGTGGAGGCCTGTCCACAAGACACCTTCCACAAGAAACCCAACGGGGTCAATTGATTCCTGGTGTGGGGACGCCACGCTGTCCATGGCAGAACCATCGAAGCCCCAGAAACAAAGGGCACCCCGGACGCACGCATGGTGTCTCCTGGCATGGGCTCCCACTGTAACATCTAAAGGGGGAATATATGACAGAAGAGGGCCTCTGGCAGAACGCATGGCGGAGAGCATTGGGTATAAAATTCGGCCTGCTGGTTTGGACGCCCGACATGGGTACGGAAAACATGGGTACAATGCCCAACAGCAAATGTGGTCCCAAACCACCAGCGGCCGCTGTTGGGCAGGCGGCCTTCATCCGCTGCTGGGCATTGTGCCCATGCTTTCCGCACCCATCCCGTTGGTGCAGAGCTGGGGGCCCCCGCGGGACCCCGGGGTCGTCAGAAAAGGTGCCTTCGGGGTGAGGGGCCGGTCCCTTCGGGGCGGGGCCCAGACCTCTGGGGGGAGCCACGCCGTGATCAGTCTCGACGTCGGGCATCTCTCGCCGTCGCTCGGACGTCCATTTCCCGTGGTGTTTTCGGTTGCGTGCGTGTTTTTTTTTTGCTCGTTGGTCGAGGATGGTCCTCGATGGTTCTCGCCGAGGAAAAATGCACACGTCCAAGCGATGCCAGGATCTGGGAAGGGACGGCGGCGGGCTCGCCCTCACAAGGGCGGCAGCGATGGCGGCGATGGCGTCGATGCGGGCGGCAAGTCGCACTTTATTTCCCCTCACATCATTTCTCCCCCCCGTCCTCTCTCCCCAAGTGTTCTTCCTCCGACGTCCCCAACCGTTCCGCCCTCCCGCCGGGGCACATCCCATCCTCCTTCCGTGTCGCCCCCCGTCCCCGCGGGTCCTGACGGAAACGGTTCCAGGGGCCGCCGATGCCAGGGGGGGGCGCCTGTTCGTCCCCGAATCGTTGCTTCGCCCCCCAAAAGACTGGCGGACGACAAAGACTCTGGGGCCAAACCCCGCGGGGGCCTGCCTGCTCCGCGGCGAGAGAAGGGCGGAACGGGGCGGGCGCGCGCCGCCCGTGCGACGGCGGATGCTCTCCCAGCTCGGGTTTTCCGTGTTTTTTGCTCTCCTGGCCGCGGCGGAAGAGGGGAGCTCCCAAAGGAGGGGGGGGCGGCAGCGGCTGGACGTCGCCCCCCCCCCCC
>CAUYUJ010014195.1:189520-227020 GCA_963575745.1 Prorocentrum cordatum
ATCATCAGCAGCAGCATCATCATCAGCATCAGCATCAGCATCAGCATCAGCATCAGCATCAGCATCAGCATCATCATCATCATCATCATCATCATCATCATCATCATCATCATCATCATCATCATCATCATCATCAGCTTCAGCAGCATCATCAACATCCTTTCCCTCCACCTAATCCTCCTCCTCCTCCTCCTCCTCCTCCTCCTCCTCGTTCTCCTCCAGGTCGAAAATCTCTGGGGGCGGAGGTCGGCATCGGAGCGGCTGTGTCGGAGCAGGGAGCCGGAATCGGAGAATCCGGGGCTGCGTCGCCGATGCAGAAATTCGCGCCGGAGTCGGCTGCCGCAGGATGCGCCGCAGCACGTCTCCGCCGTCGCAGGTGCGTCGCCCTCCGCCGCGGCGGCGTGGCGCAGCAGGCCGGGCGCGGCGATGCTCCTCTTGCGGTGGAGGGGCCCGGGGCTGCCCGCGGTCAGGAGCAGACGTGGGCCACACCGCGTCGACCTGAGGAAGGTGGGAAGAAATGGGCGTTGAGGTCGGAGGTCGATGCCCAGGTCGGTGCAAGATGTCCACGTTGAGACCGCCCCGGAAAAAAAGAGCTGCCCGTCGCGCCCTGCCGGCGCGCTGGGCAGAAATGGTCCTGAAGAAAAGGGGGAGGGAGTCACAATTGGTGGCGTGTCAGGAAAAGCATTACCGCTATGTTGAAACAACCGCATGCGGTGACTGTCCGAGCCCTGTCCGCCTCGGGATCCGTTTTCATCTTTTCACAGACAACGGCCAACGATTATTCGACCTCTTTCGCGACTGATTTTCCCAGACGTTGTTAGTTGTTTGCCACTGCCCGTCTTTTTCATGCCAGACAATATTGTATCGCGTATGCTTACCATTCGCTTCGCCCACAATATGTTCACACCGTCATGTTAGTGTTTGGGCTTTTGTGTTGCGTGGCATGTTGTGCCCCAACCGTTCGTCGTCAATATTATCATCTCTCATTTGCTTGTCTTGAAAAATATTCCTTCCAAGAATGGCGCCTTCCCAGTGTCGCGAACTTTCCTGTAGAACTTCACCTTACCTGGCACGGTTTGGAAGGTGATCGTGCCCATCTCGGAAGGGGTGTTGAAGGTGCTCACGTGCACGCTGTTGGTGTTCTCCAAAAACTTCGCTACGCCCCCCTTCAGCTCGTTCTCCAACCCTTCCGAAAGTAATGACTCCGTGAACCCAAGTGCTACTACCTGCTTGCTCCTGTCCACGGTGTCGTTCGTGTTCTGGAGTTTGCCCCGGGCATCGCCAGGCTTGCTGTGTCTGAAGTCTTGCATCTTGCTTTCGATCAGATCCTCGCCTTTCCCCTCTATCAGGTAGAGCTGTGGACCGTCGTTTCGAACGCCCTGTACCTCCATTGCCATGTCCTCTGTCTTCTCTCGCACATCCTCTGCTACACTCCTTGCGTCCTACGCTTCGACCTTCAACACGTCGATGTCGGCCGCGATGCCTTCGACTGCCTCGCCGGCATGGCCAGCGTCGCGCTTGCTTTTGTCGGATTCGGCGTCGGGATAGGCGTCGGGTACGGCGTCGGGATGGCCGTCGGGGACGGAATCGGGAAAGGCGACGGATACACCGTCGGGTTTGGCATCGGGTTCGGCGTCGGGTACGGCGTCGAATACGGCGTCGAATACGGCGTCGAATAAGGTGTCGGATACGGCGTCGGGTACGCCGTCGGGTTCGGCGTCGCGGGGACGTGTTGCCTGCTTTTGCCTGCAGCAGCAACCGCAAGGCACATTTGCGCAAGGGGAACCTCGCGCGCAACCCAGCCGCAGTCCTAACATGCTGCCCCACTGCCACAAGAATGGTACCACCCACTACCTCATGAGACCCTTTCCTGCTTTGTCGTTTTAGCCATGTTGAAATTGTCGGGGCGGTCGTTCATTCCTGGCACAAGCCTTCCGGTCAGCAGCGCGCGCCCTGACGCGGTCGTCTGCACTTTCCAAGAAATCGCGGTGGGTACGCTGTGGACAACCAGCACCACTGATCGTGCGGCCCACGGTATCATCTGAACTGCCGTCCCTCAGAACGGAACTTTGGGGAGATCGTTTCCATATGTATGTGCCTGTGGAGCGCCTGGAAGAGGAGCCTGCACAGTGGTAGCTTGAAACACCGAGGCGAAACCCAAGACATCGGCTATAATAAACCGACCGACCCGACCGAAGGCCCCAGTGGCAGGAATCGTATGCGTGACCGCCCCCATGTCGGCACATCCCTCATACGTGGCCCCATCGGCAGCTCCACCGAAGGCCCCAGTGGCAAGAATCATGCGCGTGACCGTGCCCTTTTCGACACACCTCTCACACGCTTAATTGGCCCCATGGGGAGCTCAGGCCCAGTGGCTGGGTTCGCATGGCCTCTCCAAACAATTCGGGCACATCTCACACTCGCTTCGTGGCCCCATTGAGAGCTCCACCGAAGGCCCCAGCCCCAGTGGCAGGAACCGCATGCGTGACCGCGACCGAAGGCATCTTCGATGCATCGGCGACCCTCCGACCCCATCTGCTCCGACCCCATCAGGGAGGCCTAGCGTCACGCCCGTTATCGCCAGGGAATAAGAAACCGCCTCCCCCCCTTCCTCCCCCCACCCGGTGACGCCGCCTGTTGCTCGTGAAACGGGAAAGGTCTCGACACCGCTGCTCCCCGGACAAGACCTCTCCCGGGGCACCGTCTGACCAGGCTTCTGGGCCGAATCTGGCGGTGGCGACGAGGGCCTCCCGGGAGGCCCCAGAGAGGCCACAGGAGGAGAGGGAGGCGCAGGAGGAGGAGGAGGAGGAAGAGGAGGAGGAGGAGGAGGAGGAGGGGGAGGGGGAGGAGGAGGGGGAGGAGGAGGAGGACAGGAGGAGGAGGAGGAGGAGGAGGAGGAGGAGGAGGAGGAGGAGGAGGAGGGGGAGGAGGAGGAGGGGGAGGAGGAGGAAGAGGAGGAGGCGGTCCCTCTCATACCGACTGCTGCCTCCGCCCGGCCCTGCGCGCCCCCTGCCCCCGCCGCCCCCCGCCCCGCCCAGTGCGAGCGTCTGCGCGCTTCGGCCAGCGAGGCGGGCTCCCCCGAGGCCTCCGCGGCCGCGGGGCAGGGGGGGCTGGGCGCCGCGGGCCGAGGTCGGGCCCTCGCACGGAGGCCGCAGAGACCCCCGGGGGCAAGGGGCCTTTCCGCCCTGAGAGGGGAACTCGCCGTCGCTCGGGCGTCCATGTTCCGTGCCTTTGTCGGTCTCGTGCGTGTTGTCTGGGCTCGGTGGTCCAGGATGGTCCTCAAGGGTCCTCGCCGAGAAGAAAATACACATGTCCGAGCGATGCTGGGGGAATGCCTGCTGGGACTGGACTGGTGGGGAGGGGGCTCGGGGCGGGAGGGCGTACGGGCACATCGCGCTGCTGTGAGGAGCGGGGGCGGAGGGCGGGGGAGGCGCGGGGAGGGTGGCAACTCATGGGCGCCTCCCGTGTCATCTTCTCGGCTCTCACGAACCGACGCTCATCGACGCTGGTCGACGCTGACTCATCGACTCCCAAGCACTGATCGACGCTGAAAACGGAACTAAGAGGGTACAACAGGCCCCCATGATTTGCTACCGAAGAAAAGGAGGGATAGCCGGGGAACAGATGGGCGACGATCAAAACGGGTCTTGCGCGAGATGGCATAACGACCGGCCCGCCAGCGCAGCACGCTACACGGGAAACAATGGCGCTTACGCGCGACATTTACGCGGGCAGCTTACGCGCGCATGTCGCCGAAACCGACCCCGTTTTTGTTGCGTCGCAGGTCCGCGCGGATTTCTCGGATCGGCGCTGTAGCCCCTCTGGCGGCGCCTCTGGCGCTGCCCCTGGCGCGCTCTTCGCGCCAGGGAGGAGGGTCCAGCGCCGATCGGAGAAATTCGCGCGGACCTCAGGAGGTTTGTTTGTGCTATTGTTTGTGCCTTTCTATTCTAGATGGAGAGCTGGCGCGGGCCTGGGGGAGACGAGCGGGAACGATATGGGAACGAGAGGGGGGTCGGAAAAGCCAAGAGTGATAGAGGGGTGGGGAAGGGAAGCCTCAGGTCGGGCATATCCCCTTTTGGACGAAACTTACCCTGGCGAAAGACCCAACCTTTTTGCAGTTATGAGTACCGTGTTGTGGGTGCCGCTCTCGGTGGACCCCCTATAAGGCCACGATCCTCGTGGGGGGGGGCCGAAATGGGCGGGGGGACGCATGCAAGCCCTGCCGCTGGGGCCTTCGGTGGAGCTCCCAGGGCCGCGATCCTCGTGAGGGGTGTGCCGTAATGGGCGGCAGTGACGCACGCAACCGCACCCGCTGGGGCCTTCGGTGGAGCTCCACACGGGGCCACGAACCGTGTGCGGGGTGTGCCGTAATGGGTGGCGGTGACGCATGCAACCGCACCCAATGGTACCTTCGGTGGAGCTCCCTATGGGGCCACGGTGTGCGGGGTGTGCCGTAATGGGTGGCGGTGACGCATGCAACCGCACCCACTGGGGCCGTGGAGCTGCCCATGGGGCCACGAACCGTGTGAGGGGTGTGCCGTAATGGGTGGCGGTGACGCATGCAACTGCACCCACTGGGGCCTTCAGTGGAGCTGCCCATGGGCCCACGAAACGTGTGAGGGGTGTGCCGTAATGGGTGGCGGTGACGTTTGCAACCGCAACCACTGGGGCCTTCGGTGAAGCTCCATATGGGGCCACGAACCGTGTGAGGGGTGTGCCGTAATGTGTGGCGGTGACGCATGCAACCGCACCCACTGGGGCCTTCAGTGGAGCTCCCTGCGGGGCCACGAACCGTGTGAAGGGTGTGCCGTAATGGGTGGTTGTGGCGCATGCAACCGCACCCACTGGGGCCTTCGGTGGAGCTCCCCATGGGGCCACGAACCGTGTGAGGGGTGTGCCGTCATGTGATGCGGTGACGCATGCAACCGCACCCAATGGTACCTTCGGTGGAGCTCCCTATGGGGCCACGGTGTGCGGGGTGTGCCGTAATGGGTGGCGGTGACGCATGCAACCGCACCCACTGGGGCCTTCGGTGGAACTGCCCATGGGGCCACGAACCGTGTGAGGGGTGGGTGGCGGTGACGCATGCAACCGCACCCACTGGGGCCTTCAGTGGAGCTGCCCATGGGCCCACGAAACGTGTGAGGGGTGTGCCGTAATGGGTGGCGGTGACGTTTGCAACCGCACCCACTGGGGCCTTCGGTGAAACTCCATATGGGGCCACGAACCGTGTGAGGGGCGTGCCCGTAATGGGTGGCGGTGACGCATGCAACCGCACCCTGGGGCCTTCGGTGGAGCTCCCTACGGGGCCACGAACCGTGTGAAGGGTGTGCCGTAATGGGTGGCGGTGGCGCATGCAACCGCACCCACTGGGGCCTTCGGTGGAGCTCCCTATGTGGCCACGAACCGTGTGAAGGGTGTGCCGTAATTGGTGGCGGTGACGCATGCAACCGCACCCAATGGTACCTTCGGTGGAGCTCCCTATGGGGCCACGAACCGTGTGAGGGGTGCTCCGTAATTGGTGGCGGTGACGCATGCAACCGCACCCACTGGGGCCTTCGGTGGAGCTCCCTATGGGGCCACGAACCGTGTGAGGGGTGTGCCGTAATGTGTGGCGGTGACGCATGCAACCGCACCCACTGGGGCCTTCGGTGGAGCTCCCTATGGGGCCACGAACCGTGTGAAGGGTGTGCCGTAATGTGTGGCGGTTGCGCATGCAACCGCACCCACTGGGGCCTTCGGTGGAGCTCCCTATGTGGCCACGAACCGTGTGAGGGGTGTGCCGTAATGAGTGGCGGTGATGATGAGGATGATGCTGCTGCTGCTGCTGCTGCTGCTGCTGCTGCTGCTGATGATGATGATGATGATGATGATATGATGATGATGATGATGATGATGATGATGATGAGGATGATGATGATGATGATGATGATGATGCTGATGATGATGATGATGATGATGATGTTGATGACGATGATGATGATGTTGTTGTTGTTGTTGTTGGTGGGCGTCGAGGTGATGATGGTGACGGTGATGCTGATGATGGTGAGAGGGAGGGGGGGCAGCGGGAGGAGGAGAAGGAGGGACGCGGGGCGCTGTCTCTTCAAAACGAGAACCCAACACCACAGGATGGTTGGGAAATAAACATACACCAAAATGCCCAAAAATCGTCCATAGTCTCTGTATCAGGCCCCAGACTATGTTTTGACTATTTTTGAATTCTCCTCCTGTAGAGGGACAGGCCCGACTTAAAAGGGAAGCCACCGACGCTGCCATCTTCTGCGCTCCGCTGGGCGGGGGGACGGCATGAAAGAAGAGTGACAGCCGCCGAGCCGCAAGGCCCCCGCTCCCGCGAGCACTGTATTGCAACAGGCCGTTGAACGACGAGGAAGCGGGCACGAGGAAGGAGACTCTGAAGCAGGGCCACTTCTCCACGGTTACCTTCTCAATTTCTTTGGCGTCTCCACGGCGACAGGCCGGCAACGATCCCTCCCGAGTACACGCATCTGGCCGCTCCGACCTGCAGGAACCGAAACCTACATCCGAGCTCCCGTTGCTCCATTGCATCGTGGACTCCAGCTCTGAAACAAACATGTACCAAGAAACCCACACTTTTGGAGTCCCGAAACGGTGCGGTGACAAACCGTGCGGTGACCTCGGAACCCCAAGAGACCTCACCGCACGGTCCGTCACAGCACGGTCTTGGGACCCCGGATACCCATGTCGCCCGAGACATCCTCGGAGAGGGACTCGAGTCCCGAAACCGTGCGGTGACCCCGAATCCCCACCGACTCACCGCACGGTGTGGGCACCGCCCCGTTGGGGGCCCCCGATGCACGCCAGCCTGACGCAACACTCCCCGGGGGGCAGCCTGGGTCAAACGCTTTGCGCCCCCGCGCGGAAATCGAATGCGCGGGCGCGCTGGGGGCCGCTCCGCCCTGGGCGGCATGCATTCACAATGCATTCTCGATGGTTTCGACCCGTCTCGGTCGGTCTCGGGCGGTCTCGATCGGCCTCGGACTTGCGCTATTGCTTCGGGAGCGATCGAGGCCGACCGAAGGCCAGCGACCAGGACCGCCCGAGGCCGACCGAGGCCGACCGAGACCCATCGAGACCGACCGAACACCCACGAGCCCGACCCGGACCGATCGAGACCGATCGGGACCGATCGAGACCGATCGAGAACCGATGTCGATCGAGACCGATCACGCGAACGCCTGACTGGCAGGCCCCACCGTGGGCCCACTCGGCAACGAGAGGCGCGGGCTGCGCCCGCGGGCATATCTAAAGGGGCCCTGGGACACACAAATAAATACACACAAATAAAAAGGTTCCCCATATTTTCCCATATTTTCTGGGTTCTTGTCTTCCCCACCACTTCCCATATTTTCCCATATTTTCTATGGAGTCGACGATTAATTGTGTCTGTGTGTTTCTTTCCCTCCTGAACCTTGTGCGACCGCGATCTCCGGCGGCGGGCCGAGCTCCGGCGTTAATTGGCGAGGCCGCCTCGGGTAGTGGCACCTGCTGGGCAGCCGCTGCTGGGACCCGGAGACCCCGCCAGATGGCGCCGACGACAAGAGGACATACGAATCCGCCGACCCTGTTAGCGTGTGGAAGACGCTGCTCCGTTTGACTCTTCGTCGTCGTGGTGGTCGTTGTCGTCGTCGAGCGCGCCAGCCACAGCGAAGTTGAGCAACGTTGTAGTGGAGTCGAAGGGAAGCCCCTTCCCTTTGATCCCTTCCCCGCCGGGGGGGGGAGGTGTCCCGGGGAAGTCCCGGGGAAGTCCTGGGTCAGATACGACTCCCCCCCCGGGCGGTTCGGGGGCCCAGAAAAGCCCCAAGACGCAGCAAAAATACCTCAAGATGCTCCCAGGACGGTCATCGAGGGCCCCGAATCGCCGAAGTATCGGTCCAAGTCGCCAAAGTAGCCTCCAGACGACTCACAAGGTTTCCAAAACGTCCCAAGAGGCCTCCAAGAGGACTTCAAAGAGGGCACCAAAGAACAAGAATCATCGATGTCCCTTAGCTTTTTGAAAGACTTCGGCATTCTCGCCTTGTCAGCTTCCCGACGCTTCAAGACAGGCCAAGAGGCCCCCAAGACTGCCCCAAGATGGCCCAAGAGGGTCCAGGAGAGCCCCAAAACGAGCCAAGGCGGCCCCAAGACCGTCGAGGGAGAGGAAGGAGGCGAAGGAGGAGGAGGAGGAGGAGGCAGAGGGGGGACAACGAGGAGGACGCGACCAAGGAGGAGGAGGAGGAGGAGGAGGAGGAGGGGGAGGAGGAGGAGGCGGATGAGGAGGAGGAGGAGGAGGAGGAGGAGGAGGGAGGAGGAGGAGGAGGGAGCCCAGACGGCGGGGCCGAACGGACATTTCGAGCCCTCGGCTCGAGAAGCTCCCAGGAGACCCCCATAGGCTCCCTAAGAAGCCCCCCCCAAGAGGCCCCAAGAGACCCCCAGGAGACCTCCAGGAAGCCCCAAGAGGCCCCCACGAAGGCTCCCAAGCGGCCCACAAAAGCCTCCCAAGGGGCCCCAAACTACCCCCAGGAGGCCCCCGAGAGCTCCGTCATTTTGGTCGTGGAAGTCGCCGCCATGCAGGGTCGGCGGCACCGGCCGTAAGGCCTTCGCAATATACGACATGGCCCTCGACAAAATGCAGGCACCCCTGGTTGGGAATACCCACGTGATGCCCAGTCCTAAGTTGGGGCGCCGAACCTAACTACCTACCAGACCACCCCAACCAAAAGACCAGATTTTTCGGGTTGGGGTACGGGTTCACATGTGTTTTTTCAATGTTCCCCGACCCCCCCCCCACCGGAAATAGAGGTCACATTGGGGCCTTCGGGCTGGGGGTGGCTTGGTGGGTGGTGAGAGCCTGATGCCAATTCCCGCGCGGGGGGAACTGCAAGGGTCGGGTTGTGCGCATCTCGCGGCCGTACCACTTGGGCTCCCGATGTATCTGGGGTGGCTAACTCGGGCCCGGGGCAACTCGGGTTCGGATTCCCGAAAAAACGAACCCGAGTTAGCCCTGACCCGAATTACCCCTGATGACATGGGGCTCTGGACGCCCGAATGATCCGGGGCAGCAACTCGGGCTCGGACTCCCGAAAAACGAACCCGAGTTAGCCCTGACCCGAATTACCCCTGATGACTCGGGGCTCTGAACCACACTCCTTGAGCAGGGACCGACCGTCCCAGCATTCCTATAGGCCCACCACCAAATGTTCTTACAAAACAACGAATGCTCTTAGAACACAGGCCCGATGTGTTAAATCGATCACGACAATCTCAGCAGGAACTGTCCTGAGAACATTCCGCGCAATCCACACAGACGGTTCTTAGAGCATCCTGTGGTGGGCGTACAGGCAGGCCAGGACGCTTCGCCACTGCTCGGCCCCCCCCTCCCCCCTCCCGCTGCCAGGGCGACGGGCCTTCCCGGCGAGCGGGCTAGTATGAAGTCGGGCCTGTCCCCCCACAGGCCGATTCTGGACGGACAACTACGAAGAGTCCAAACACACACCCTAAGAGATTCGACCATGGTCAAAACCTCGTCCCCAAACCATTTTTTTACTACCTCTGAAGATTCCTCCTGTAGAGGGCTACAGTCAAAAACCCTAATAAGGACGCGCGGTAAGGACGCAAGACCCTTGGAAGCCGAAGTTGGGATGTTTGGGGCGGCGGACGACGAAAACCTCAAGGACGCAAGAGCAAGGAAGAGCAAGGACGCAAGGGTTGAGGGTCGCTGGGGGGCAGAGTTGTTTCCAGGGCCAGATCCCCGTACGCTCGGCGGGCGCGCTTGATCGGTCAACAGCAATCCTTACAGCCGCCCTTCGCGAGAAGCTCTGATCTCAGGCTTACTCTTGCCGACGATTGGGCTGCTCATGCTTCCCCTTGCCCCACAAAGAGATTGCCCTCCCCCCCGTCGCCCCAGGAACACACAAGTCGCGTTCGCTGCCCCTCAGCGAGCTTCAGCGCCAGGGTACCCTGAGCAAAGTCGCGCGTCCTTGTGAGGGTTTTTGGCTGTATTGGGCGCCCGAGTTATCTGGGGTAACTCGGGTCCGGGGTAACTCGGGTTTGGGTTCCCGGAAAACGAACCCGAGTTAGCCCTGACCCGAATTACCCCTGATGATTCGGGGCTCTGGACGCCCGAGTTATCCGGGGTAACTCGGGTCCGGGGTAACTCGGGTTCGGATTCCCGAATAACGAACCCGAGTTATCCCTGACCCGAATTACTCCTGATGATTCGGGGCTCTGACTGTAGGCCCGACTTGAGGCCGGTACCCTGAGGGCAGGAACCAAGCGGGAGGCCCGGAGCGCCGCCGAAAGTCGGCGGCGAGGTCCGAGCCCCGCCCTCGCTGCCCCCCCCCCCGATCGACGCAGGAAGACCCGTGGCTGGTGGGGGCAGTCTTACGTCGGGCCTGTCCTCCTACAGGGAGATGTTCTACGACAGATAAGAAAAATCCCTCAAAATGACCAAACAATATAACCCAAACGTAGTCAGGGGACAATTGTTGCTAGTGTTTGTTTGATACCTTCTTGGGGTACCTTCTGGGTATTTTGTATTTCTGTCGCCGGAAATCCCTCTGTAGGGGACAGGCCCGACTTAAGGGCAGTCTTAAGTCGGGCCTGTCCTCCTACAGGGAGACGTTCTACGACAAATAAGAAATCCCTCAAAATAACCAAGCAATAACCCAAACATAGTCAGGGGACAATTGTTGTTAGTGTTTGTTTAATACCTTTTTGGGGTACTTTCTGGGTATTTTGTATTTCTGTCGCCGGAAATCCCTCTGTAGGGGACAGGCCCGACTTAAGGGCAGTCTTAAGTCGGGCCTGTCCTCCTACAGGGAGATTTTGATTTTTAAATATATATATATATATATATATATATATATATATATAGAGATGTGTATGTCTTTATAAAAAGAAACATGCAAACAATACCCTAAAAATGTTCAAACATGGTCAAGAAATCGTCCCCCGAGTGCTTTTGCTACTTTTGAATATTCCTCCGGTAGAGGGACAGGCCCGCCTTAAGGGTAGTCGGCCGCGCGGGGTCGGGTTGAGCGCACCTCGCGGCCTTACCACACTCCCCCTCCCCTCGGTGGCGACGACGGGAGCGAAGAGCCCAGGGGCGGGCATTGCACGCATTCGCCTGGGAGCCTTTTGGAAGACATGGACCATCGGCGCACCTGAATACAGTCGGGGCGTTGACCTAAGGAACCCCAAATCAGGAACGAGGCCCCTCCTTTCCCATAAGTTGAACGTCGACTCCCCATCGAAAACCTTGGGAAAACCTGAGGCAGGCTGTGGAACCGTCGAGGAACACGGAGCCCCTCCCCAACGAGAAAGGTTCCTTCTTCGAGACCCCTACCGTACGCGTACTGCCCTCCCCTGGGCTGCTCGCCCCCATCGCCGCCTCCGACCGCCCCCCTCCCGCTGCCCGGGCGGCGGGCCTTCCCGGCGAGCGGGCTCCCCCCGCCGCGCGCCGGGGTGGGCACGGCCCCGCAGGCCAGGGCGATGGTGCAGCAGGCGGGCGCGCTGCCGCTCCTCGCGGCGGCCGCCGCGGGGGGCCAGGGACGCGCAGATAAGCAGACACACAGCGACAGGATTCCCCCAAGACTTTCCCAGATGCTCCCGCATCTTCCCATATGGTCCCAATGTTATCCAAAGATGTTGTTCCCATACTTGGGCTTTCGTCTTCCCACCCCCTTTCCGTATAGTTTCCCCTGCCTTCCTGGGATCCGACGATTACGTGTGTCTGTGTGGTTCTTTCCCTCCTGAGCCGCCGCCGCCGCCCGCCCGCCCGCCCGCCCGCCGCCGCCGCCACGGGCGCCGGCGGCGTCGGCATCGTCGTCGTCGGCTGCGACGTCGTCATCGTCGTCGTCGTCGTCGTGGCCAACGTCGTTGTCGTCGTCGACGTCGTCGTCGTCGACGTCGTCGTGGTCGTCGTCGTGGTCGACGTCGTCATCGTCGTCATCGTGGTCATGGTCGTCGTCGTCGTGGTCGTCGTCGTCGTCGTCGGCTGCGACGTCGTCGTCGGCTGCGACGTCGCCGTCGGCTTCGAGGTCGCTCTCGTCGTCCTCGTCGACGTCGCCTGCCTCCCTGTCCTGCTGTCCGCTGCCGGCGGCGGCGTCGGGGCCAGGCTCCAGGATCGAGGACACTACTCGTCGGGCGCTGTCTCTGTCCCATGCGCCTCCACTGGGAGCTCCTCGCCGCCGCCGCCGCCACCGGCTCCGTCGCCGCTCCTGCTGCTCCGAATCCCGCTCCCCCTCGTCACGGCCACCGTCGTCATTGCGGCCGTCATCGACGCCATCGCTGCCACCGCCGTCACTTGAACAAGGATCGCCCGTCCCGGCCCAGAACGAAGTGTTCTTAGAACGCACAGCTAACCTTACATCAAAAACGTTCACCAAGGTGGACCCCAAACAATGTGTTTCCAACAACCTGCGTGGTGCAATCCACGCTGGCAATTGATGCGGTGATGGGGCAAGATATGTGATGCACCAATACCCTGTATTGTATGTGGTGGTACATATGTATATATATACATATCATATATGATGTGCCCCCAACGATGTGCGAAATATGTTTGCAATCGGTGTGGTACCAATCGCGAAGTGCAATTTAGTTACTTGGTGCAATAGATCTGGAACATTATACGTGGTGCAACCTACACGGTGAAAACTAGGTTGTGCGGCATAAGTGGCGAAAAACTCGTGGTGCGATCTACGTACTGCAACCTTTGTTGTGAAATCTATGTGGTGCTATCAGCGTGGTGCACTCTATGGTGTGCAGCCCTTGCTGTGCAACATATTTGGTGCAACCCATGTGCTGCACTCTACGTGTTGCCATCTATGTTGTGCAATGTATGTTGGGCGAACCATGTGGTGCAATCTGAGTGGCGCAATTCACTTTGACTGTCTTGAAGCTGTCCTCTCCACTGCTCGTGTAAACATCCCACCCTCCCACCCGCAACTTGGTCGCAAGACTTCTTAAGTCCATGACGGTGGGTACCACATGGCACTTGGCAACGACAGCGATGCCGACGACGACAGCGACAACGACGACACCGACGCGGACGACGACGCCGACGACGACGACGGCGCCGACGACGTCGACGACGACGAAGACGACGACGACGACGGCGACGGCGACACCGACGACGACGCCGACGCCGACAACGACAACGACGCCGACGACGACGGCGACGACGACGCCGACGTGGACGACGACGACGCCGCCGACGACGACGACGACGCCGACGACGACGACGACGCCGACGCCGACAACGACGACGACGACGCCGACAACGACGACGAAGAAGACGACGACGACGACGATGACGTTGCCAACGAAGACGACGACGACGAGGGAGGAGGGACGACGACGGCGACAACGACGACAACGAGGGAGGAGGAAGGACGGCGACAACGCGAACGACGAAGGAGGGAGGACGGCGACGCCGACGACGACAACGACGAGGGAGGAGGGTAGGCGGCGACGACGACGACGACGACGCCGACGAAATAGGAGGGACGACGACGAGACGCCGACGACGGACGACGACGACGGAGGAGAAGGCCGACAACGGCGACAACGACGCCTTAAACGACGACGACGCCAAAGAGGACGATGCCGACGACGACGAGGAAACACAGAGGTCGACGACGGCGACGACGATGACGACGAGGAAGGAGGGAGGACGGCGACGACGACGACGACGACGAGGAAAGACAGAGGACGACGAAGGCGACGACGACGACGACGATGACGACGAAAAAGGAGGGAGGACGGCGACGACGAAGATGACGCAAAATCGCGCGCGCGCTTTTGTTGAAAATCCGTGTTGCAAAACCCTGTGTTTTTGTACGTGTTTGTGGGCACTCGTTCTTGACATCCTTCCGAAACCAAGAGTTCTTGAAGGATGTCAGCATGCGCGCGCGACGACGTTCGCGCGTGCACCTCGTCCCGTTTGTTGCAGAAGATTCTCGCGACGGCACGCGCGCACTGGTGTTCGAACGATTTCGGCATGCGCGCGCGCGAAGCCCGTTTGAGAACATGTTCTGGACATGTTGAGCACTCACTGGTTGCCGTATGGATTCGCAAGATCGCGCGCAAGTTTTTTGTGAAGTCCGTGTTGCGAAACCCTCAATGTTATGTATTTGTTGTTTGGACACACGATTTTGAGATCCCTACGTAACCGAAAGGTCTTGAAGGATTGCGGTACGCGCGCGATAACGCGCGCATGTGCAGTTCGTCCATCCTCTTGCAACAAATTTCTGCGTTGTGCTGGTTTATGATAAACGGGTGCGCGCACAGTATTTTTTTGAAGAGGATGGTGGGGGTGGCGGATACCGGTTGGGCTGGGATGGTACGGTATCATATGTACGATGGGCGATGGGCAACGATCGTATGTAAATCGCATTACGAAAAAAGGGTTCGGATAATTCCGGGTGGGGGCGGGCTGAATATGTGTGCTTGTAGCAAGGAGAATGTATGTGTTGCAACCTATGTTGTAAAATAAACGTTGTACAATCTATGGGCTGCTACCCATTTGGTTCGCAATCTATGCGGCGACGGGGCGTCGACAGAGCGGCGTCGGCGAAAACGTAGCCGCCAGACCGCCAGAGAGGCCCAGACGACGTGCGGCGACGAGGCGGCGATGGGGCGTTGACGGCAGCAACGTATCCGCAACAGCGGCACACCCGCGCAGACGACGGCTGGCGATGAGTCGGCAACGGGACTGCGACGGCTGCAACATAGTCACCAAACCGACACACAGGCCCAGACGACGGGCAGCGACGAGGCGGCGACGGGGTGATGGCGGCTACGTAACCGCCAGACCTACACACAAACCAAGTTCTTTTGAGGTGAATCGAGAACCACTAAGGACAAGCATTGTTTGGGGAATATTGTTCCACATACGTTGCACCACGTAGATTCCGTTTGATTGATGAATTCAATTCTACCACCCCCTTTCCCTCGATCATCCGCCCGCCCTTTTGTATGGAAGTGTACGTGTGGTCCTGACCCATCGTCTATCTTAAATTTGAGTTCGTATCCACTATGCGCATACATTCGTCCATCATAAATCATTACTTCTAAAAAAAACCATGCGAATTTAACGAAAAGCGGCACGCACGCGTCGTCGCGCGCGCATGCCGGAAATCTGGGAAGAAATCTTAGGATTCGAAGCGATTGCAAAATCGAACGCCCCGACACATTGACAAACACATTTGGTTGCAAAATCAGTTACTGTTTCAAAATATGCGCGCGCTCTTGGATATTTGTACGAATACTCTAGTGTATCAACATTGAATAAAACGACCAAGCGAGTTTCCCGCGCGCGCGTGTCGAAATCATTCGAATACCCTTGCACGCGTGCCCGTGGGGGGCAATCCGTGTCAACTTTTACAGTGCGGGCCACTCGCGCACGTCGGCCGAGCGCGCATGTCGAAATCGTTTCAAAATTTTCAGCACCGACGCGAAAACACAATCATCATCGGCGTGATCATCATCGATGCCGTCATTGGACTTGCCGTTGTCAGCGTCGTCATTGCGACCATCATCGGTATCGACGTCGCCATGATACCGCACCCGCCCAAGTCACCGAATGGCATTGAAGCGCCCGCGCGACAGCGCGGCTTGGGAAATGGCCCGGGAAATGCCCAACGGTCAGCGCCACCGCGATCGCGTCGGCCGTGTCAAACTAGCTTGCCGCCGTGCGCGCGAGCATGCGCGGGGTAGCGCGGCCGCACATATGCGCAGCAAGCACTCATCGCAACTGCCGCCGCATAGAATTTGCAAACCAGGTTGCGCGTGAGAGGGTGGGATGACTGCGCGAGCGGTGTAGGTGACAATTCCAGCTTTGAAATCGTTCGACCACCATTGCGCGCGTAATGATGCACACGGCATGACGACATGCTCACGCGCTCGTGAGCACAACAACTGTACCACGTTCACTGCACCAAATAGATTTCACAAATTTTGTTGCACCACGTCTATTTTGCGTGTTACCTCCATTTGTTCTGCGAGCTGCTCCCCGAGCTGTGCCCCGAGCTTCGCTGCGTTGCGTTGCGTTGTGGCTCCCAGGACCCAAGTAGATCGACCAGCTCGAGAAACGCCGCCGAAAGATTAGGCCCAGGGCTCCAGTTGTCATTTCTGACGGATTGTCTCTTGCAATGACGTCGAAACGTAAGGATTCCCCACGCACCGTCTCGTCTGGGGCCGCATTCGCGTCCTCCTCCCCTCCTACTTGTCTGCCCGTCTCCGCCGGAAATTACGCTGGTCCCCCGTCCCACTTCCTTCGCGAATCCATCCTGCACCCCCCCGCCTCTACCTGCAGCCCCTTCCCTGGCTGCCTCTCCCCTCGGCACTCTCCTCCCGCCTACTTACTCCCAGGCCGCGGAAGATGACGTCGGATGGACGACGACGGACGGAGGATGGCAGCGGCGACGACGCACGAAAATGAAAAACGCTGTCAACGACGACGAACGACGGGGCCGGCGACAAACGGCCTTGGACTGCGAACTGCGGACGAAGGGAACAGCGGCTGCAGCGCGATGCCGACGCTGGACGACGGCGGCGACGATAAACGACGGACGACATCGACGGCAGACGACGGCGAGCAACGGACGACGGCGGCGGACGATGGCGGCGGCGGCGGATGGCACGACCACGGAAAAGCACGCCCCACGACGGCGACGACGACGACGACCTCGCCGACGGCGGCGGCAATGGTGTACGGCATCGTCGCACGGCGTCGACGGCGGCGGCCGGGAGCGGCCGACCTCCACGCCGCCCGCGACCGGCCAGGCGGGCTCGCGCCGCCGCACGCCACCTCCAGCGCCGCCTCGAGCGAGCCACTCGCCGTCGCTCCGTCGCCGTCGCCGCGCCGCCGCCAACAGGCGCCGCCGACGCCGCCACCGCCGCCCGCGGCGCCGCCCCTCGGGGTTGGCGCGCGCCCTCGTGGCAGGCACCAGGGCCAAGGCCCCCGGGGCGCGCCCGAGCGGCCAGGTGCAGGGGCAGGCCTACGGTGACCCGTGGGCACACGGACAGGCATGGCCGACGTCGTCCTGGAGCTCGCCTCGCAGAGTCCCTGAGGCCCGGGCGCTCCACTTCTTCAAGCCGTGCACCATGTCTGGGTGTCGGGCCGAGAGAGCGCCTGGCTCGAGAGATGCCGCCGGAAGACGAAGTGCAGGGCTCCGGTCGTGATGTCTCACGATGCTCTTCTCGCGGCGTCGGATCTCAGACCTCTGGTCGCACGGGCAAGCGTAAGGATGCAGACGTCACTTGCTCGAGCACTAGGCGGGTGCCTGTTCTTCCCCATCTCGCACTGGGCGGCTCGCCTTCTTGCGTGCGGAAAGACCTGACCTGACTTCTCTCCGGTGGTCCATGAGGCGCACGCCCTATAATCAGCCCCCATGGACCGCCCAGAACGGCAGAGACTCTCGGAGTACACGTACTCTTCGATCCTCCTCATCGCTGCTCTTCTTGAGTAGGTGGAAGAGAAGGTGGAGAGAGGACCACCTCTCCAGCTCCTCGCTCCTCTTACCTCCCTGCTCCCAACACTGTGCCCCTCCCCCTCCCCCCGTTCCGTCACCTCACCCCTCCTTCGCCTCCTCCGCCCTCCTCCTCCCTACCCATCCTCTTCATCCCTCCTCCATGTGGCGGAGGGCAGGATGGGGATGGAGCCCAGGGACGCCTCCAGAACGTGAGACAAGCCCCCAGAAATCTCCTGAAGCCTCAGACGAGTCGAGGACGACACCCCACACTCCTCTCCTTGGGGGTGGAGAAGGGGGCGGGGGCGAACAGCTGGGGGGGACAAACGTAGGATGACGATTGCCGTTAACTACGGGGACATATTAACAACCGAGGTTTCTGCCGCTGGGGTAAGCTTTGCAAGGAGGACGGCGACACAATCCAAATGACGACCACGACCACGGCGATGTTGCATAACTGGCCACCCATGGTAATTCTTACTCGCCATCATCCTAACACTGGGAATCATTAACATGCAACTGTTTTTTCCCGGCATCGGGAACGGCCATTAAAACCTAGAAAAGTGCATGTCGGCAGAGCCGAAACGGGCCGCATGCCCACCATCCGCCACTTCCCTTCCGTCCCCCCGATCCTCCCTCCTTCGGAAGATGCCAAACGCCAGCGCCGATCCTGGCCAGGCCCACCATTCGGACTGGTAAAACTGGGTTTACTGGAACCTGGTTTACTGATCTGTACCGGGGGCGTCCCCCCGTCCCGTTTCCACTAACCGGAACTGCCGTCACCCGAAAAGACACCAGCTACGGCAGACCTGGTTTAGTGATTCTGGCCAATTCGAAGGCTCCGGGACCCTACCACAAAACAGGTCCCCTTACCCGGGGTCCTGGCCATACCCGAACCATGAGCCCCAGATGGGCTTGGCCATGATGGGCGCAGGAGCCCGGCAGGCCCAGGTCGCGAGGACAACGGCGTCAGTTTCAGACGCCGCGCGGAGTGTCCACCCCTCGAGTGCCTGGGGTTCTCCCAAAAAGCCGACTCTGAGCCACCGGCGGCGTTCGACCCCGACCGCCCGCGCTGGGGTCGCTGTCTCGCCGGCGCGACATGAAGCTGCCGTATACGTGGCGCCCACCGACTCACCCTCACGGCGATGGGCTACAGCACGCCCGAAATGACCGGCAGTCATGCTCACACGGCGGGCGCAACGCGACTTACAGGACGGAGGATCGTGCGTTGGGAGGGAGGGGTGCGGGGGGAGAGGACAGGGAAGGGGCTGCGTAAACAGAGGGAGTCTCAAAAGTAGGCGGTCCCGCTCGAAAAAAAATCCGCAGAGAACGATCCAACAGGTATGTGAGGGAGTCTCAAGAATCAACGCTCCCGCTCAAAAAATACCGAGATCCGGAGAGAACGATCCAGCAGGTTTGATACCCACACCTCAGGACCCCCCTTGTATGTTACTCACACTTACGACTCCCATACTTTACTCACGCTCACACCCCAAGAAACACCCACATATGTGACTCGAAAACCCAGACGAATGCGGAACATCCTCCCAAAATCAGGGCCGACCCGTGCCCCGCACTGGTCTACGCCATGCCTTTTGGGGCCGCGGTGTCGGGACAGGAAATGGCCTTCCTGCCCGATACGTCCATAGAGACCCCTGGTTTGGACAGAGGCGCAGCTTGGACCTTGGAGGGTGGTGCATCTGAGTGGCCCGAAGATGCCCAGGCCTCCGAGCCGGTCGCGGGGCAGCGCACTGGCGAGTAAGGCGGGAAACGCGCTTGGTATCCATATGTCGAGCTGGCCCCGGCATCCTCGGATCTTCCGCCTCCTTGCCGCCTCTTCCCCCCCTCCCCCCTTTCCCCCCTCTTGCGTTCCCTCGCCCTCCCGTGTTTCTTGGCAACCTTGCATCCTGGCCAGGCTACGTGACTCCCTCGACCAGACGGCAGACCCCAGCGGCGCGTGGGAGGTATGGCTCCCGCCCGCCACGCTGACCGTGCCCCCATCGTGTTGGACCGTTTCTTACCGTTCCTGCTCAAGCTCAAGGGGGCGGGCGGGCATCGCTCGCCAGCTCCATGATCAAAGGGGCGATTGGTGCCCTCGGGTGTCTCCCTTCGATCATCCTGGAGATAAGCGCTGGCTGGCGGCCGACCACCCCGACCGAGCGCAAGCGTGCTTCCACTTGATCAATTGCAAAGATCGCAACGCGGGGATCCGCGGCATCAACGAGGGCGACGCAGACAGAGAGTCGAAGAGGAGCAGGGAGCAAGTACCACAAAACTTAGATCCAAGGAGTTGTGGTGCCTCTCGTGGCTTCTTACAAAAATGCATTCGGTATCCCATAAAATCGATGGCGAGCTCGGCTGGGTACATGACGAAAAATGCCGGCTCCCAGGCGACGATTGTGAACGGGGCGGGCTCGTCGAAGCTCTGCATCCCCGCTGCTTACCGCCAAGACCACCCAAACAAGGTTGATCCAAAAGACCGTCGACACGAACAATTGGAAATCCAGCTTCTCCCTTGCAGTATGTTGAAAACGAGCCTGCCAGCATATGCCACTTGAATGTTGATGCCCCCGTCGTACTTAAGGGCCACATCCCAGAAATAAGTTCGAGCTCCTGGTAAAGTGCCGAAACAGTGTCGAAACGGTGACGGACGAGTGTATCCCAGGGCCCGACACGTGATAACCATCGAGATTCGGTATGTTTTGGTTTGTTCGGGATTATTTTTTCGTGGGGCTAAAATAGGGTGGGGCATCAAAACGCTTGGCCTCCAGACTGTACCATTCCAGCAACCTGGAGGAACCCACTTTGTACGAGGATCTCCCCGAGGTGGATATGATGCGCCATCTTCTGGGCAACGCGCTGGGTCTTACTCTTGTAAACCTCCGCCCTCCTCAGTTGCATTCCTTCTTCTTGCTCGAGCTCATCCCCCATCACGTCGTCGCTCAAAGCCGTTCCTCCTGCTCTGCTCTGTTGGCCCGTGAGATTCCTCGCACTTCACTTCGCTGGAGATCGCCATGCTCTCTCTCTCTCTCGCGAATCGGAGGTGGCCACGTGGTGACTGACATCCTGGTCTTCTTCCGCACCACCCCATCGGGCGGTTTCTGCACGCCCGGAGCCCGACCCTGATGAACTGCTGGGTCTCGTTGCCGAACAACTCCCCGATGAGCGCCATATGTTGAGGGATGAAAAAACGACCCTACCCTGGGATACAAGTGCGTGGTCTGTAAACCTCCTGGGAACCCCCAAAGCCTAGAGCCGCCAGGACGCGGCACATCACGCAGGGTTTATCCTGTCAGCCCGCAGGAGTTTCAGCGCACAGCGCCTCGTAACCAGGGTAGGGGCGTCTTTTATGCCCTTGAATATGGACCTCCTGGCCGCGAGCGGGCGGCCGTTCTTCGCGGGGGCGGCGTGAGCAGCAGCCGCGGGGGGCGGGTGATCCGCGGAGGGCGGGTCGGGCCGTCGGGCGCTTCCGAGCGGATTCCCTCGGGAGCCGACGCTGATAATCTTGTTCTTGCCTCCTCTGGCGCTGAAGTCTCTGCTTCTGCGAGATATCTCACTCCCGGGTGCCATCGCGACGAAAACGTTTACGACGCTGGCAGGGCGTCGCGATCCCCTACGCATGGCAGCTTGAGCCCGAACAGCTTGAATCGAAGGCTACGGACCTCGCCCGCGACGGTCCCAACGAGCAGGAGATCTCTGCTGGAAATTCTGCCCCGTGAGGCACGCTGCAGCAGCTCACGCGCTGTACGCTGGAAGTTCAGCAGTCAAAGGGCAGGCCTCCACGCCGTAACGTCGAAATGTAGCACTTGGGCATGCGACTCACAGCCCAGAGCCTACTTGTGACAAGCGACCTCTAAGAGGCCGAGCGTGAGATCTGTGTCCGGCTCCAAAGGGGCCCGAGTGGTCTCCCCGCGAGTCCTCGCAGAGCCCGCGGGCCCGAGGGGCAAGTTCTGCATTTTCCACCGGCTTCCCGAGCGCGTCCTCCCGAAACTGTTCTGGCTCAAGCCTCTGCAGCGTCACGGGGCGCTGGACTGTCTGGTGGGCGGCTGAGAGACGCAAGATGGCGCCCTCAACTGCCGTCACCCGAAAAAAAAACAGCTACGGCAGATCTGGTCTAGTGACTCTGGCCAATTTAGGGGCTCCGGGGCCCTACCACTAACCTTGTCCCCTTACCTGGGGTCCTGGCCACACCCGAGAGAGCCACCTTCCATCACCATCATGCTGCCGGCCGGGCACATCCGCTGCCCGATCAAACCTCCCAGACATCAGCATCGCGTGCATCAGCGACGTCCAGCGAAGGAAGAAGAGTAGTATTCCAATCCGCTCGAGGCGAACAATTCCTTTGCCCTAGCGCCCTACTTTGCTTTGGTAGAAAAAAACTGAGATGGCTGCTGATGTTTTCTCCTTCTCCACCTCCCTTTCCGCAGCAGCCGGACTGCCTTTTCCACCTCCCTTCCCACCTCCCTTTCCCTCCTCCCTTACCACCTCTCTTTCCCTTCCCACCACCCTTTTACCAACATTTTGGGCGAAGGTGGTCTAAAGCGTTTGCTTTGCCCCTCCTTCCCGTCCAAAGACAATCGCAAGAACACATTGCACCAGACCAGCCAGACCACCAGAAAAGCATTGCTCCTCAGGAAATGAAGGGGGGGCTACACGCGGTAGTCGTCGTACAAGACCTCGTTTTCGTAGCGTTCGACGTCTTGGTCGTCATCGTCGTTCTCGTTGCACTCGCGATCATACTCGTAGTCCGTCGTCTGATTTCTGTCTGCCTTCTGTCCTTTGTTTTGTCTCCTCCTCGCAACTTCGTTGTCCATCCGCCTTGAGTATCATCGGTTTCCGATTCAATCCGGACAAAACCAGCCATACATCAGCCAGACAAACCACACCAACCAGACCAGCCAGACCAGCCAGACCAGATGCAACAAAACTGCAACGCAAAAGCATGCAATTACGCTACCGAGGAACCCAACATACCTATTTCCCCATATGATTCGTGGGGTTATGGTGTTCTTCTCTGCCGCGGCGCACCCGCGTCTCCTCACTCACACACACACAAACACACACACACACACACACACACACACACACCTCCCCTCCCCCCCCCACACACAGCACAGCACAGCGCAGCACAGCTCAGCACAGCTCAGCTCAGCACAGCACAGCTCAGCAAGCCATGGCGCAGGACACGGCATGCGTTACACTTTAGATCGCCACATGGGGTGCGCTGGGAGTGGGGGCCCTATGCGTTGTAGGCTCCCAGGGCGTGGCAGGCGTGGCCTTTCCTCGACGCCACAGGGGGTGCGCTAGGGGTGGGGGCCCTATGCGTTGCAGGCTCCCAGGGCGTGGCAAGCGTGGCATTTCCTCGACGCCACAGGGGGTGCGCTGGGGGTGGGGGCCCTATGCGTTGCAGGCTCCGAGGGCGTGGCAGGCGTGGCATTTCCTCGCCGCCACAGGGGGTGCGCTGGGGGTGGGGGCCCTATGCGTTGTAGGCTCCCAGGGCGTGGCAGCCGTGGCATTTCCTCGACGCCACAGGGGGTGCGCTGGGGGTGGGGGCCCTATGAGTTGTAGGCTCCCAGGGCGTGGCAGGCGTGGCATTTCCTCGACGCCGCAGGGGGTGCGCTGGGGTGGGGGCCCTATGCGCTGCAGGCTCCCAGGGCGTGGCAGGCGTGGCATTTCCTCGACGCCACAGGGGGTGCGCTGGGGGTGGGGGCCCTATGCGCTGCAGGCTCCCAGGGCGTGGCAGGCGTGGCATTTCCTCGACGCCGCAGGGGGTGCGCTGGGGGTGGGGGCCCTATGCGCTGCAGGCTCCCAGGGCGTGGCAGGCGTGGCATTTCCTCGGCCACAATGGCAGGCGTGGCGTTTCCTCGACGCCACAGGGGGTGCGCTGGGGGTGGGGGCCCTATGCGCTGCAGGCTCCCAGGGCGTGGCAGGCGTGGCATTTCCTCGACGCCACAGGGGGTGCGCTGGGGGTGGGGGCCCCATGCGCTGCAGGCTCCCAGGGCGTGGCAGGCGTGGCATTTCCTAGACGACACAAGGGGTGCGCTGGGGGTGGGGGCCCTATGCGCTGCAGGCTCCCAGGGCGTGGCAGGCGGGGCATTTCCTCGACGCCACAGGGGGTGCGCTGGGGGTGGGGGCCACATGCGCTGCAGGATCCCAGGGCGTGGCAGGCGTGGCATGTCCTCGACGCCACAGGGGGGGGGGGCGCTGGGAGGTAGGAGGAGGAGGAGGAGGAGGAGGAGGAGGAGGAGGAGGAGGAGGAGGAGGAGGAGGAGGAGGAGGAGGCGGGGCAGCAGCAGCGGCAGCAGCAGGAGCAGCTGCAGCAGCAGACGCAGCAGCAGCAGCAGCAGCAGCAGGAGCAGCAGAAGCAGCAGCAGGAGGGCACCGAGGAGGAGAAGGAGGAAAAGCAGCAGAAGCACCGATGTTACACATGGGAACAAAAAAGGTATGTGGGGTTCCTCGGTAGCGTAATGTATGTCCCATGTGTACAATCGGTGCTTCTGCTGCTGCTCCTCCTTCTCCTCCTCGGTGTCCTCCTCCTGCTGCTGTTTCTGCTGCTGCTGCTTCTGCTGATGCTGCGTCTGCTGCTGCAGCTGCTGCTGCTGCTGCCGCTGCTGCTGCCCCACATCCCCGTCCTCTTCCTCTTCCTCCTCCTCCTCCTCCTCCACCTCCTCTTCCTCCTCATCCTCCTCCTCCTCCTCCTCCTCTACCTCCTCCTCCTACCTCCCAGCGCACCCCCTGTGGCGTCGAGGAAATGCCACGCCTGCCACGCCCTGGGAGCCTGCAGCGCATAGGGCCCCCACCCCCAGCGCACCCCCTGTGGCGTCGAGGAAATGCCACGCCTGCCACGCCCTGCATAGGGCAGCGCATAAGCCGCATAGGCCCCCACCCCCAGCGCACCCCTTGTGGCGTCGAGGAAATGCCACGCCTGCCACGCCCTGCGAGCCTGCAACGCATAGGGCCCCCACCCCCAGCGCACCCCCTGTGGCGGCGAGGAAATGCCACGCCTGCCACGCCCTGGGAGCCTGCAACGCATAGGGCCCCCACCCCCAGCGCACCCCCTGTGGCGGCGAGGAAATGCCACGCCTGCCACGCCCTGGGAGCCTGCAACGCATAGGGCCCCCACCCCCAGCGCACCCCCTGTGGCGGCGAGGAAATGCCACGCCTGCCACTCCCTGGGAGCCTGCAACGCATAGGGCCCCCACCCCCAGCGCACCCCTTGTGGCGCCCAGATAGTGCCACGCCTGCCACGCCGTGGGGGCCTGCAGCGCATAGGGCCCCCACCCCAAGCGCACCCCCTGTGGCGTCGAAGGAATGCCCTGTGTGCTATGCTGTGCTGTGCTGTGCTGTGCTGTGCTGCTGTGCGGTGAGCTGTGCTGTGCCGTGCCGTGCAGTGCTGTGCTGTGCTGTGCTGAGCTGAGCTGAGCTGAGCTGTACTCAACTGTGCCATGCTGAGCTGAGCTGGGCTGAGCTGAGCTGTGCTGAGCAGTGCTGTGAGAAGGAGGGGAAGAGTGAGGTGTGTGAGAGAGAGAGAGAGAGACGGAGAGGGAGGTGTGTGGGTGAGACGCGGGTGCGGCGCGGCAGGGAAGAAAACCATAACCCCACGAAGCACGTGGGGAAAACACAAACTATGCAAATCCTAAGCTAAATATCCAGCACTAAGCTCGAACCAGACCAACCAGATCAGCCAGACTAGATGCAACACAAACTGCAGCGCAAACAAAAACTGCAAAGCAAAACACATGCAAGGAAACACACCATGCACTTCGGTCGTAGTCGGTGGCGCTGCCTCCCTGGACCAACCCTAAATCACTCTCGCCCGAAGCCTAAGCTAAGGCTTCAGGACTAAGCTCAAGAAATACCAACCAGGCCAGCCCAGTCAGACCAGATGCAACAAATCTGTAACGCACAAAAAAACAAATCCAAGCACGTGCAGATCTTAAGCTAAAGCTCCAGCACTAAGCTCAAATCTGACCAACAAGACGAGCCAGACAAGATGCAAAACCATTGCTGGCAATGCAAAAGAACTCGCAAAACAACCCAAACTGCAATGCAGACATAACCTCCGAAACTAAGGCTTCCGCACTAAGCTCAAACCAGACCAACCAAACCAGTCACATCAGGTGCAACACAAACTACAATGCAACAAAGTACTGCAATCCAACACAATTTTTGTTTGCGGTGGTCGTAATGTATGGCGCTGCCTCCCTGGACCTCCCGTAAACCAAGCTCGCCCGAATCGTAAGCTAAGGCTTCAGGATTAAGCTCAGTCCAGCCTAACCAGACCAGCAAGACCAGATGCCCAAGAAATACTGGCATATTAACAAAACTGCAAAGCAAACCAACTGAAATGCGAACACACATCCTAAGCTAAGGCTTCAGGACTACGCTCAAACCAGACCAGCCAGACCAGATGCACACACCAACGCCAATGTAACAACACTCCAAAGCACCAAACACATGACATCGAAACAAATCTGTGATTCGGTGGTCGTAGTGGTTGGCGCTGCCCCCACTGGAACTCCCCTGAAACACTTTCGCCCGAATCCTAAGCTAAGGCTTCAGGACTCAGCTCAAGCAAGGGCAACCAGACCAGATGCACAACACATACTGGCATATCAACAAAACTGCAAAGCAAACAAACTGCAATGCGAACAAACCTCCTAAGCTAAGGCTTCAGGACTAAGCTCAAACCAGACGCAAAACCACACTGCAATGTAACAAGACTGTAAAGCAACAGCATATGGGATGCAAATAACAATGTTTTTCGTAATTCGATGGTCGTAGTGGTTGTCGCTGCCTCCCTGGACCACCTCTAAACCACGCGCGCCCGAATCTCAAGCTAAGGCTTCAGGACTAGGCTCAAACCAGACCGACCAGACCAGCCAGACCAGATGCAACACAAACTGCAATGCAAAACAATATGCAAAGTAAACACAACTGCAATGCCCCAACAAACACTGTTTGTCGGTGGTCGCAGTGGTCGGCGCTGCCTCCCTGGAACTCCCCTAAACAAATCTCGCCCGAATCCTAAACTAAGGCTTCAGGACTAAGCTGAAACCAGACCAGCCAGACCAGATGCAAACCAAACTGCAATGCAACAACACTGCAAACCACAAGCAAACTGCAATGCAACAAACAGCTGGTTTGTTTCGGTGGTCGTAGTGGTCGGCGCTGCCTCTCTCGCCCGAATCCTAAGCTAAGGCTTCAAGACTAAGCTCAAACTTGTCCAACCAGACCAGCCAGACCAGATCTGAAGCTTCAAGCTCAAGCGGACGGCTAAAGCTTCAAGCTGGCTCTTTCGAAGCTTGGCGCCCCGCCGTGCGTTACACGGCTAAGACCTGCATCAAACAGGAAACTATCAGGGCAGTGGTCTGAGCGGGACCATTGCAACCTCCTCCTCCCTTTTCTCCAGACGTGGAGGAACGAACAACCGATCCCCATGCCCACGGTCGTGGCCTGGGCCCCACTGGCCGACACGACCCCTCGACGGAGACATAGGCTGCTCCCTTCGACTCTCGAGGGGCATATCCCCAACTGTGGTGGGACGGTGGGGATCTCGGGTCGAGCGAAATGGGGGGATAGAAAAGGGGGGGGTTGAGAATCAGCTCGCGTAGCTGATTTTCCCGGCGCCTCCCGGCGCCGGAGGCGGCCATGTATCGAGGAATGGGCCCCTCGGTGAGGCCGAAGCCAGCTGCATGCAGCAAATTTCGTAACCCCCCCTTTCCCAATCCCCCCCTTTCGCCCGGCCCGAGGATCGGGATGGGGATATAGGGTCCCTAGGGATTGGTCAACCGATGCTGAGCCGTGCGCCCGCCTGGCTGCGGCCCCGCTGCGTGGCAGCCAGCTGCGCGTATGACATGGCCCCCCCCGGCCGGCCCCCCCGGCCCCCCGCCCCGCCCGGAGGGCCGGGGGCCCCAGCAAGCACCCCGCCTGGCAGGAAGGGGAGGAGGGGGAGGAGGGGGAGGGGGAGGAGGAGGAGAGGGAGGAGGAGGAGGAGAAGGAGGAGGAGGAGGAGGAGGAGGAACAGAAGGGGTAGGGAGGGAGGAGGGGGGAAGGAGGAGGGAAGAGCAGGAAGAAGGAGGAGGAGGAGGAGGAGGAGGAAGAGGAGGAGGGAGGAGGAGGAGAAGGACATGACACGAGCACGACACCGAAACCGATTTCCTAGTGGCGGCTTCACTGCGATCCCACCACTTCGCCTTCGATTAAATCAATACCTAGGGCACTGCTGCGTGACGGCGCCCACGGCCATGTACGCGCCGTCATCCTACATGATGGATGGTGCCAACTCGAGCGCCCATAGAACGGGGAACCGTCTCTGAGTCCCCACGTCGTGACACAAAGACCACACACAAAACCATTTGAGACCATCTTCCTGCAGACTTACTGCCAGGCCGGATCGATCCGTGAGCTCCCTGAGGTCCGACGGGGTCCGAATCACCCGCCATTACTTTTCCACGATGCCCAGGCGTCAGGGGTCGGCTGGAGGAAAACACGAGCGTTCGTTCCCTCAAGCGCTCCCCTTGCCGTCGCTCGGACGTCCATTTACCGTGCATTGTTCGGTTTCGTGCGTGTTTTTTTTGCTCGATGGTCCAGGATGGTCCTCGATGGTTCTCGCCGAGAAAAAATGCACACGTCCGAGCGATGCCAAGTCTCTGACATCTGCGGGAGCCGCCCTGAAAACATGCGGGCCTTCGCTGGAAACATAGAGCAGTTACGTCTTACTGAGTATTGTCCACAGCGCTGCTCGCGGTGGCGGTTGCGAACATAGTGTCGTAGCCATCGTCGGGGAACAAAGCATGGCATCGTAGTCATCGTAGTCATCGTAGTACCGTAGTCATCGTAGTCATCGTAGTACCGTAGTCATCGTAGCCATCGTAGTCATCGTAGTCATCGTGGGAACGTCGTATCGTAGTCACCGTCATCGTCGGAGAACATAGACGTTCGGAAGTCCGCGCAGATTTCTTGGAACGACGCCGCACCCCCCTCCCTGGCGCGCGGAGCGCGCCAGGGGCGGCGCCGGAGGCGCGGCCAGCCGGGCCCTCGCGCCGATCCACGAAAGCCGCGCGGGCCGTCGGAATGTTGTGTCGATGCTGCAAGCTGCTCCTGGAGGTCGTGCCCCTGTCCCCGAATCTGGGCCTGTCGAGAGTGAGCGTCTTCTTTCGGGGAGACGTAAGACTCGGGTACGGGGGACTCGGGTTGGCCCGACGGGGCCATCATAAAAATGACAAGGCCCAATCTGAAATTTGACGCGAGCTCCCGCTGCAGACATCCCACGAAAACTGGACCGTCAAAATCCAGGACGCGCTCGTCAAAAAAACGTCGGCAAACCCGAGTTCCGGCTCACTCGGGTCTTGCGTTCCCCCGATCCTTCTCCGGCGTGTCGACACTGGGCGGAATGGGGGGCATCTGGCTCCAGGCCTCTGCTCCATGCGACGGTTTGCCACCGTGCGTCCCGTGGGGGAGACCCCACGTGCCTGAAGCAAGCGCCGGAAGCGGCAAAGATCTACTCCTTTGGGGGGGGGGGCGTGCGAAGGCCCGCCGATCGGCAACACGATGCATAAACAACGGTCCCAAACCTCGGACGCCCGATATGGGTAAGTACGGAAAGGATGGGTACAATGCCCAACAACAAACGCTGTCCCAGGCCAACAGCGGCCACTGTTGGGCAGGCGGCCTTCTGTCCCGAATGGACACAGGCCGCGGCGGCGTGGACAGCGAGTCCTGTCCAAAATCAACCAGATCCGCTGTTGGGCATTGTACCCATTCTTTCCGTACCCAGTTCGGGCGTCAAGATCAACGATGCCGACGCCGTAGCTGCCCAAACCCCGGCCCCTCTTGGCGGTGTGCAGCGGGGGGTAGGGGGAGTAGAAGGGGGATGTTTCTGAGAAGGCGCTGGCGTTACATGTGCAGAGAAGGCCAGCCCCTTCTAAGAAGCAGGGGTACTTCAAAGATTAGGTCGGGCATGTCCCCCATACAGGCGGATGTTGGATGAACGATCAAAAAATAATCAAACACATGCTCCAACACATGTTTAAAAATATGCCAGAAAATCGTCCCCACACTATTTTCTGACTATTCTTGAATATTCCTCCGGTAGAGGGACAGGCCCGACTTCAGTCGGGTCGGGCGAAAGGGGGGATAGCTAAGGGGGGGGTGAGAATCAGCTCACGTAGCTGATCTTCCTGGCGCCAGAGGCGTCCATGTATCGAGGGATGGGCCCCTCGGTGGAGCCGAAACCAGCTGCATGCAGCAACTTTCGTAAGCCCCCCTTTCCCAATCCCACCCTTCTCGTCCGGCCCGCTTCAAGCCAGCCCCTTCTGAGAAGCAGGGGTACTCCTGAGAAGCCTTCGCCCCTCCCCCTGCCCCTCCTGAGAAGCCGTCCCCCCTTGCCCAATCCCCCCCTTTCGTTCGGCCCGATTCAGGCCAGCCCCTTCCGTGAAGCAGGGTGCTCCTGAGAAGCCCTCCCCCCCTCCCCCTGCCCCCCCCTCCCCTGCGCGAGGCCGACAAGAGGGCCCCATGTTCTCGACGGACGCTCTTCTGGCTCAGGCCCGACTGTATATGCACCGATCCTGGGCCGATGACGGGCCCCGCCAGGACCGGTGCAACGGTATAGTCGGTGCCTCCTGCTCCCCCCCGCCTCCCCCCCCCTGCCCCCTCTGCTCCTTCTGGGAAGCAGGGGTGCTCCCGAGAAGCCCTCCCCCCTCCCCCTGCCCCCCCCCCGCGCGTGGCCCAACCCCCGGGCGCGCCCCGCCCGATAGGAGGCGCCCCCGCCGCGGCGGCCGCGGAGGCGCCCGAGGAGGCGCCCCGCCCCGCCGAGGAGGCGCCCCGCCGAGGAGGCGCCCCGCCGAGGAGGCGCCCCGCCCCGCCGAGGAGGCGCCCCGCCGAGGAGGCGCCCCCGCCGAGGAGGCGCCCCCGCGCGCGGCCGACCCCCCGGAGGAGCCCCGCCCGAGGGGGCGCCCCCGCCCTCGGCGGGGGGCTTCCCCCCCTTCCCGGGGAGGGCGGCCGCCGAGGGGCGGCGGCAGCGCGGGGGCCGCCGGCACGCACGCCCCGGCCAGCGCTCGGGCGCCCGCTCGGCCGGGGGCACGTGCGCTCGAAGCCGCGCCAGCGCTCGGGCGTCCCTTCCCCCTCTGTGTTTTCTTGCGGTAGCGTGCGTGTGTCTTGTTGTTCGCCGGATGCTCCAGGATGCTCCCACATACTCCTCGCCGAGGAAAAAAAAAAACACGAACAACAACAAAAAAAAACGCGTCCGAGCGATGCCAAGAGGAAAAAAAACCGGGAGGCCACGTGAGCACAGACCTGTGGCCTCTCCCGCGCGGATCCCCTGGACATCCGCGCCCGGGCCCCCCGGCGGCGCCTCCGGCGCCGCCCCCAGGCGCGCTCCGCGCGCCAGGGAGGGGGGTGCGGCGTCGTTCCAAGAAATCTGCGCGACGATGACGATGACTACGATACTACGTCCCCACGATGACTATGATGATGACTACGATGGCTACGATGACTACGGTACTACGATGACCATGACTACGGTACTACGATGACTACGATGCCTCCGTCGCCGCCCCAGGCGCGCTCCGCGCGCCAGGGAGGGGGGTCCAGCGCGAATCCAAGACATCCGCGCGGAGCGCCAAAATTTCATGTTCATGTTGTTGTGTCTGATTCGACGTTTGTCGGTTTGTCCTGCGTGCGTTGGTCCGTCCGCGAGGTGATCCGAGGTGTCTCGCGTGTGCCAGTCGGTCTGTCTTGCGTGTGTTTGTCTGTTTGTCCGCCGCGTGTTTGTCCGTTCGCGAGTTGATGGGGCTGGCCTCGCTGGGGAAAATGCGCACGTCCGAGCAATACCAAGATGTGCAGCCTGTTGGGCAGCACACAACCGTTGTAACGCCAGGCTGAATCCAAAAAGTCCCTCCGTCCACCCCCTGCGGCACCCATCGCGCCGTCTCTTCGTCACCGTTTCCCCCCGTCTTTGCCACAGGGCAGCCCTGTGGCAAAGACGGGAGCCGCTCACCTCAGATGGTACAGTCAACCCGTATAGCAAGGATGCGCGATAAGGATGCAAGGGCCTTGGACGCTCGTTTCGAAGCTTTTCGAGCGGGGCGCAGCCAACGAAAGTGGCCAAGGATGGACCGAGGAGGCAAGGATGCGAGGGAACCCTTGGGAAGGATAAGGATGCGAGGGAACCCCTTAGGAAGGATGCGGCTTGACTGCAAGTTGTAAAGCAGATGCAGCCCTCCCCCATGAAGACCGGCGGCGTAGCCGCGGCGCGCGCGCTGCCCTTTTCCTTGGGGAGGAAGAGCCCCGCCAGCTCGCGGCGCGTCCCGCTGCCGCTGCTGCCCGCCCAGGGCCCCCCCCCCAGGAGGCCACAAAGGCAGCACGGCGCGCGAGGCAGCGACCAGGGCCCCGGCGGGAGGCGGGCGCGCACGGGGGGGGGGGGGCGCTGCGCTGCCGAGCGGACGTGGGGGGCCAGCGAGCTCCTCTCCTCCTCCTCCTCGTCCTCCTCCTCCTCCTCCTCCTCCCCCTCCTCCTCCTCCTCCTCCTCCTCCTCCTCCTCCTCCTCCTCCTCCTCCTCCTCCTCCTCCTCCTCCTCCTCCTCCTCCTCCTCCCTCCATCCTCCTCCCCTCCTCCTCCGCCTCCTCCTCCTCCTCCTCCTCCTCCTCCTCTCCTCCTCCTCCTCCTCCTCCTCCTCCTCCTCCCTCCTCCTCCTCCTTCCCCCCTCCAACCTAAGCCGAGAGGCTGCGTTCAGGGCCCCCACCCGCGGGTGCCGAGAGCGGCAGCCTCGGGCACGGCGCCGCCACCCGTGCCCGCTCGGGCGGCCGTCGGGGGAGGTAGCCGCAAGGGGGGCTGAAGAGAGGCGCCCCACAGCCACCCAAATCCATGGCATGGAGGCGGGGCCGTTAAGGATGCCGGACCGTAGGAGGTCCCCCTTGCCACTTGCAACTGAGGGCTCCTTGGGCGTCAACCGTGGCTCAGGACAAGCAGAAAAAGCAGGGATGTACGGGTAGCATTGGTGAAGCAGCACATCCTGACTGCAGAGGGGCCCTTTCGGGCCCCTAAACGGGGACTCTCGGGCCCCAGGGGGCCCCCACAGGGGACCTGAAGGGCCCCTGTAGGGCGCCTTTCTTCACCCCCCTCGAGGTGACCCCCCGCGCCCCCCACCAGCGCCCACTCGAGCGGTCGTTAGCGGCGCAGGGGGGGTCACCTAAAGGGGAGTTGGAGAAAGGGGCTCTAAAGGAACTCTCTAGGGCCCCTCAGAAAAACCTCAAGGGCCCCCAAATGGGCCCTAACCCTCGGCGCAGATGTCCCAGCCCCGCCCAGCCTCCCGCACGCTCTGCGGAGGACCGCGAGTCAACCGCCGCGCGTGGTGGCCCTCGCCAGCCGCCCGCGGCTCGCCCGGGAGCGGAGAAAACGATTGCTGCGGCACGCTTGGCCGCAGGTCTCGCTATGCCGAGAGTGGGGGAACCAAAGTGGAGACCGATGAACGTCGCCGATGCCCGCCACCAGCCGAAGCCTTCGATCCACCGCGAAGGATCAAGAAGTGCTCAGGGCCCCGCCCATTTCCCCTTCCTCCCTAGAACAGAGGAGTCAGCTGTGACACACCTTGATATTGGGACTGGAACGCTGCCGCACGTATCGGGCTGGGCGAATAGGGGGGGATAGCATAGGGGGGGGTGAGAATCAGCTCACGTAGCTGATTTTCCCAGCGCCTCCCGGCGCCGGGAGGCGTCCATGTATCGAGGAATGGGCCCGTCGGCGGAGCCGAAACCAGCTGCATGCAGCAGATTTAGTAACCCTCCCTTTTCCTATGTCCCCCCTTTCGTTCGGCCCGAACCTACCGATCGGACTCGACGAACAGAAAAAACTTGGGCTGCGCACGCATGGGAACGGGAACGGAATTGCAGGCAACACTTGCGTGGCACTGCTGTGATGGCACCATTCAGCCCTCGCTCGGGCGGCCAAGTCTCCAACGAACGCGACGCGAAACCCGAAGCACGCGCCGCGCCGAAACGGCACTGCCACTAACCCCAACTGAACGGCGCTGGCACGAGAACCGCGGTTCGCCCGCTCTCAAGCGGCCCCGCTGCCGACGCCACTTCAACCGGCTCGGCAAGCGAAAAAGACGCCGCACCCACGCGGGAACGCAATCTGCACGAGAAATTCGCACGGGGGTTCAGCGAGGGTGACCAGTCGACCGCCCGCTCGCGCGCAACTCCGCTCTCAACGACTTGGCGAGCGATAGCTATGCGCTGCGCCGACGCAGGAGCGCATGGGAGCGCCACCTTCAAGCGAAATCTGGGAGGCGCCAATGTGACAGACCGACATCTTCCCTCGCTCAGCGCACAGACGACGATCGTGCGGTTAATGCGCGCCGAGCCCGAGCGAGGAGCTCGGTTCTCAGGACAGATGAGCGCGGAGCCGATCCGAGAGCGACATTTCGGCCTTTCACGCACGGTCCCATTCCTGCCGCGCATTTTGCAACGTCGACGCCACAGCGTCCATGTTGAAAAGGGAAGCAGTAACTTTGAATCGTTTTTACTGGATGGGCTTGGATCTGCCCGATGGGATTGTTATCTGCCAGCTACGTGGCCAAGTAAGAGATTTGATCAATGCAGAAACCTTATCAGTCAGGAATAAGACTAGTGGGCACAACGAAGTCTCACTGTAGGCGGTTGGAGTGAAGTAGGAACATAAACGCACACCGTGGAGGCACAATAACAACAAATGATACGGTCAGGCGCAAGATATGTGAGTGGGACAAATGAGAACGGGAGTGCAATCCAGCGAGGTCATGGGGAGGGATATGATCGAACACGAGCAAATGAAGCAATACACAGTAAACGGAGATGTGCAAGTGGGAGCATGAGTAAAATGGAGAGCGAAACCTGGATCTCAACTCCCGATGGCTGTATCGTGTCGGAACCTGGCCAGACTAAATTGTAATCTGGCATTCGAATTCCGAATGTATAGCCAGAGCCCGACCTGTACTGTACACCCATCCCTTAAAACGGGAACTGCTGCTTGCAACCTGGGGGGCTGCATGTGGCCGCCCGCTCCCTTCCCTGGGACCCCAGACCTCCAACGACTCGATGTCCTCTAGCTGCCTGCCTCTGAATCTCTCGACCATCTTCCTCTGGAGCCAGCATTCTGACCCGTCCTGGAGCGTGCCAATACGCTGCCCCTGCCAGAAAACGCCGAACACACCGGCGCGATCTATTCTCGGGTCGCCGGGAGGACTGGGGAGGGAAAGGGTGACCATCTCCACGAGGTGAAACATGATGTCAATATAAGCCCTACGAGTTGGACGTTGTCCAAAATCAGCCGAGCCCGTGTGGATCACCAGGCGTGCTAGAGCATTCACCCCTTCCCACCTGCGGAATTTGTCCTCTTCCTCTGCCACCTGCACCTCCTCCTGCTTTCCCTCCTTCCCCTCCCCTTCCTAGGTAATACTCCCACCACCCCTCCTTCCCTTCCTTCCTCTTCCATCCTATTCTTCTGCGGCCCCCCGCTCCTGCCGACCCTGCCCTCTCCGGGCGTTCAACATTCCCCAAACAGTGCTTGTACTTAGGGACTTCTCCCCTATGGAACGGGGCCTGTCTGGCGGTCCGGCGGCTATGTTGCCGCCGTCGCCGCCCCGTCGCCGCCTCGTCGTCGCCCGTCGTCTGGGCCTGTGTGGTGGTCTGGCCGCTTTGCCGCCGTAGTCGCCCCGTCGCCGCCCGTTGTCTGGGTCTGGTTGGCGCTCCGGCGGCGAAATTGCCGCCGTCGCCGCCTCGTCGCCGGCCGTCATCTGGGCCTGTGTGGTGGTCAGGCGCCTCTCTTGCCGCCGTCGCCGCCCCGTCGCCGCGTCGTCGCCGCCGCAGAAGTTTTCCCACATCGATTACCCAACATCGATTTTTCTTCTGAGAAGCAATAGGATCTATCACAATCCCCTCCCTGGAATAGTCGGTCCCCCTAGGGATGTGCAAGTTACATGCGATTCTGCCTCATCGTCGCTCTAAATACGAACTCGAGCCATCCAAGATAAATGGGTATCGCCCCCCCCCCCCCACTCCTCGACAAATAACACCATGCGCGCGCACCCGTGAATCCAAAAGGATGCGTTTCCAACAGTCATTGGAAAATTGAAGCGAAGTGCACACGCGCGCGGCGTCGTGCGCGAATGTCGTAATCCTTCAAAAATCTTGAGCTTCGTAAGAACTTCAAAACCGACAATCCTGACAAAAACTAAAACAAACCGCACGGTTTTGAAACGTGGCTGTTCGAAAAAAAATTGCGCGCGCGCACTTCCGGAATATTACAACAACCACTGGTATTTCAACATTTTCAACACCGAATGCGATCAAGCGGGCCTTTCGCGCGCGCGTGTCGAAAAATCACTCGAACGCACTTGTGCATGTCCTTGGGGGGGCGAGGCACGATCCCTGTCGAATACGACCATCACTCGGACCCCACCTGGGAGGCCCAGATCCCCCGAGCCCAAGAAGCACGCCGCGCTCCCCTCCTGAATGAAGGGCTCCACAAACACACAAAAAATACACACAAATAAAACGATTCCCCATATTTTCCCATATTTTCTGAGTTTCTGTCTTCCCCCCCACTTCCCATATTTTCGCATATTTTCTGGGAGTCGACGATGAGTTGTGTCTGTGTTTGTTTTCCCTCCTGACTGAACTCCAAGAAGAGCCGCACGTGGGCACCCCAGATGGCGCTGGCTGGCCCACACGGCCTCCGACCGCTCAACGTTTCCTGGGAGCCGCCAGCTCCCGGACCTCACGACCTCTGCCTGGATCGTCCTCCTCCTCCCGCTCTTCTTCTTCCCCCCCCCATCCTCCTCCCCACTAGGGGAACAAAGAGTGACATAAACAGAAAAACTCGGAGGTCCGCGCGGGTTTCTCGGATCGGCGCTGGGGCCCCCTCCCAGGCGCGCGGAGCGCGCCAGGGGCGGCGCCGGAGGCGCCGCCGGGGGGCCCCAGCGCCGATCCGAGAAATCCGCGCGGACCTCCGAGTTGTTATGTTTATGTCACTTTTTGTTCCCCTACCCACCCTCATGTCGACACCGATTTCGGTCCCAGGGTCTGCGATCGGTGTGCGTCTCCCAGCTCTGCAAGTAAGGCATTGACACCGGTACTGGTCTGGGCCTCCCGCGCGCTGCGTCTCGAGATGGCTCCAAAGCGACCTCGGGAGAGCGAGAGGGAGCTCAAGAGGGTTCCCAAAGAGGCCAGCCTCACATCCGGTGCGTCCAACGTAGCTTTGGCTGCCTGGTGGAAAGAATTGGAAGGCTCGTCCAGATGCGTCCCCCGCGAAGCGGCGTGCATCACACACTTGGGCGCCCGAGTTATCCGGGGTAACTCGGGTCCGGGGTAACTCGGGTTTGGATTCCCGAAAAACGAACCCGAGTTATCCCTGACCCGAGTTACCCCTGATGATTCGGGGCTCTGGACGCCCGAGTTATCCGGGGTAACTCGGGTCCGGGGTAACTCGGGTTTGGATTCCCGAAAAACGAACCCGAGTTATCCCTGACCCGAGTTACCCCTGATGATTCGGGGCTCTGGACGCCCGAGTTATCCGGGGTAACTCGGGTCCGGGGTAACTCGGGTTTGGATTCCCGAAAAACGAACCCGAGTTATCCCTGACCCGAGTTACCCCTGATGATTCGGGGCTCTGACACACTCTTATGCAGCGCTGCAACGGTTTGCTCTACAGCTGGACCACTTCTCGGCGCTGAGCTCCTGGATGCCGTGCCGGCCGGGCGGATCGGGCGACGTCCCCGGGGGGTGCGGGGTCGGGCGCGGCGCCGCAAGCCGGCCCCGATGTCGGCCGCTCTGGGGCGTGGGCGTCCACTGGAACAGGGTCCACTGACCGAGGGTCCCGCCCAGGAGAACGAGGGGAACGAGGGGAACGAGGACGAAGGCGAGAAGGGACACCACCGATCAAACATCGCAGTCTGCAATTGCTGTTGTCCGAACGCATGCGCAGGATCTACAGCTGCTGCCCCTACGGAGGGGAAGGTACCCCCGAA
>CAUYUJ010014195.1:232020-241097 GCA_963575745.1 Prorocentrum cordatum
GACGCCGCGTGGAACGTCCAAAAGAAAACGCTGGGATGATTGCGCCGGTCACCCTTAATGAGGGTCACTTTGTCCCTGGCATGTGCACTCGCCTCAGCGGCCTACGTGCCTCTGCGGCCAATTATCTCGCTCTGTGCCCCAGCCGTGAAGCCCGCCCTCTGGACGTCTCCTTGGAGCCGCGTACCAAAAAGGCACGTCCAAAAAACGTCCCGATGCCCTCGACCCTCCCTGCTCCTCGACTGCGGGGGTGGCAGCAGCATCGATGCCACGCCGGCCGTGGGGGGGTGCATCGGCAGCGTGCCACTGCTGAAGGAGAGCGAAGCTTCCGGGCTAGGACGGAGGAGTAACGCGCCGACGGGCTCCCCACGGAGGCGTATCGTGGACGCCCTTGTTCCCTCCCATTCTCGGCGGCGAGCAAGGGGGGAAGTGAGGCGGAGAAGGCCTACTCAGAAGGCGGCGGGACTTCTCCGAAGCCCTCGCGACGTCAGGGAAAGATGTCCGTGTCTTCGGGAGAGCCGTAGCCCCTCGGCTCAAGCGGCTGTCGCAGCGAAGCGCGACGCGATGGTGCGACGCCTGGGAAACGAAGCCGCCTGCGACCGCGCGGTTGCAGAGGGCGGCATCGACATTCAGACGCGGGGGTGGCTGGCAGAAGAAGCCTATTATGAGTTCGCGGCGTTCGAGGTCTTCAGTTTTAAGGGCCAGCGCAGATCTTCGAGGTCCGCGGTGCACGACTGGCGGAGGCGCAGCGATGACGGCAAGTCCCAGTGGGTAGGGCAGGTAGATGACAACGTGATGACGGACGTGATCAAGCAGGAGGAAGCCCAGAGCAAGGGAATCGCAGCTTCCCTTCTCTCTAGAAAGCTGTTCTGACCGAGGCCCTGGGTGGTCAGAATGGAATGGAGTGAGGGACCCGACGCCGCTAGTGGATCCAACAGCAGTAGCGCCCGCCCATAGCAGCGCGATTGTTGCATCATTGGGAGCTGCAGCAGGTGCAGGACCTCATCTTCGGTGCTCGGGGACCCATCATCGGGCATATCCCGACGGGCAGATCACCACCGAGTGTCTCTGCTATGATGGAGGCCCGGCAGTGCGGATTAGCAACTGATTTTCTTTCTAGCAACCTGCTCGGGAGGGAGCTCACGGTCATCGATCCAGCTACAATTACAGCGCCCGCCCATGCCACTGCAATTGATGATTCTTGCAAGACTGAAGCGCCGGAGCCGCAGCCACCATCATCATCCTGTTGCTGAGGCGCCGCAGCCGCGCGTTGTAGGGCCAGTGCCCAGCGTTGGGACTCGCTCACAGCCGTTCGGGCCCAGGGGGCGAGCCGACGGCTTGGTATGCATGGCCTCCTGGTGGGACTTCTCTTCGAGTGCTGACCACATGCGAACACACCCCCCATGGGGGCGATGGCCATCAGCACCGCGAGACGAACGGCGGCCACCCATGGTACTGTCGTGCAGATGTGGAAACAACGGCCGCCCCTGGCACCATAATCCGCCCCGATTGCGCAGATGGAACACAGCTACCATGAGTTGACGCACGGCGTCCCAGGGGCGTTCGTGTCTGGATGCCATCTGCACTGCTAGGTGCAATCAAGAAAACTCTCCGCCGACGCTTCCACTTATCATCCACTAGTCTGTCCATCGAGTTCACAATTCTTACCACCACCAAGCATCGTCGACGGTTTAACCACCCCCACCATTACGGCCACATACATATGCGTACCTGTACGACCGTACGCATGAATACACATGTGCACACAGTCAATTATGCCATCAGCAGTGCAGGCATCATTCTCGCCGCCATTTCGTTGAAAGTTCAGTCACTGCCATCACTGACGCCATCGCCTACCAGAAAAGCACGCATGTTTCCACACACGCGCCTGTAAAACAACCACACATTATCATGATGCGTAGTCGTACATACATACATCTAGATGTATGAGAGAGCGTGTTCCACCGCCGCTTTGCTGTGGATAATTCCCCCCCTCTTCCTCCGGAACCCGCCCCCCCCCTCCCCCCCCCGTCCGAAAATCCCACCCGCCCCTGCTCGAACCCCACCCCCTGCCCCCCCCCCCCCCCCCCGGCAAGAACCCCCCCAAAAAATCCCCCCTTCCCCCCCTCTGGAAAACCAGGGGGAGGTCACTACCTTCGAACTGCCCCCCCCCACGCTCGCCGCCATCAAGCGACTCTCGGGTCCCCACCACCGTCCTCACCGCCGCCCTCATCAACGTCCCCACCACCACCGTCCCCATCACTTTCCCACCGTCCCCACTGTACCAACCACTGTCCCACTGTCCCAACTGTTCCCACCGCTGCCCCCGCTGTCCCCACCAGTGCCCCCACCACTGTCGCACTGTCCCCACTGTCCCCACCACTGTCCCCACCACGGTTCCACTCTCCCCACTGAGTGGTGCTGCTGGTAGCGGTCGTAGTCGTGACTCTCGCGGTGCTGCTCTCACTCGTACTGCCCACCGGCGTGCTCGACGGAGTGGTGCTGCTGGTAGCGGTCGTCGTCGTGACTCTCGTGGTGCTGCTCTCACTCGTAGTGCCCTCCTCCTCCTCCTCCTCCTCCGCCTCCTCTTCCTCTTCCTCTTCCTCCTCTTCCTCCTCTTCCTCATCCCTTCCTTTTCTCGTCTCCCCCAGACGCTCCCTACGACTTCGGGCGCGCACGCGGCGGGCGCGGGCCTTGCGGCCTGCTGCAGGCCCGCGGTGGGCCACCCCGCCGCCTGCGCTGCGCGGCCCGGGGCGCACGCCTGCCGCGCAAAGGGCGCGGGCGGGGGCCCCGGGGGCGGAGCCGCGGGCGGCAGCGGGCGGCCGGGGGATCGTCGAGACAACGGCGGCCCGCGCTGGCGGCTCTCGTGCTCTGTGGGGCCTCCTGAAGAGGCGCCTCGTCGCGGTGGCTGGCTCCGCGTCGAAGAGCGGGATATCAATGCTGATCGGATCTGGGCATGTCGGGAGGAACGGGCCAAAGAACAATCCCTGGGGCTCGGGAGCGACGAAGAGACGGCTGACCAAGAGAACGCAGGATCCAGACCTTCAAATCGCTGATTTACCGAGGACTCGAAGGTCGGCTGAAGATGTTGGGGTGGTTTGCGTCCGTCGCTGCTCCCCTCGCTCCCTGAAATCGCAACGAGCCTGCGTTTTGCTTTTGCGCTCGCGTTCTCGGGGTTGGGCGCTTGCTTTGAGCAGCTGGGCTGAACGAGCCGCCCCTGGCGCCGCCCCCTAAGGAGCCTACGCCGGCCTCGGTGCCCCAGCTGTGATGATCTGCGCGCGGCGCCCGTCTCGAGGGCCGCGCGCAGGTCATCGCAGCTGGCGGGTCGGGGTCGACCTTGGGGGGGGGGCGCCGAGGGCGACTCCCGCAGCCCAGCGATTGCGGTTCCCATCTTCGCCCGTGAGGGGCGTAGCGGGGGTCGAGCGGGAGGTGGGTCAGAGGCGGCAGTGATCTACTCCGAGAGCGTTTTGCATGCACATCTTCAGTGTAGTCAGTGTAGCTCAGAAGAGTCCCGCAGGGGACGAAACATCGGCCCGAGACTGGCAACAAGCTGCATCGACGTGCATTGATGGTCCTGCTTGATTGTCTTAACTTTACAAAGGGGGTGTTCCCGCAAGGGGGCGAGGGGTATACTATCCGGCAGGCCAACTAAGTGAACCGTCCAGCCAGCAAGCCAACCGCTCCGCCGGCAAACAGGCCACCAAACAAGTCAACCCGCCGACCAGCCAGGCGGCCAACCAAACGGCTGGTCATCCAGCCATCCAAAACATGCGAGCCGAACGATGTTGCTGTTTTTACCGCGGACGCCTTTACAGGACATGTCGGGAAAGCGTGAAACGTGCGCGGTGAGAGCACAGAGTGCTGTCTTTGCGCGCACAACTCCACCGAAACTCAATCGCCTTCGTTGTGTCAACCGCGCGCGCCTTGTGCCACGAATAAGGTGCGCTCGCTCGTATGCGTGAGCATCTGAGCGCGACTATACCACTCATCAAGATCATAACGCGCGCTATTCCCGAGGAAATTGCACTTCACAGCTAGGAATTACGCGTGGCGGCGAGGAAAGCGGGGTTCTGCAGGGAGGAAGCGTTGTTTGAGGCCGCTACGAAACGGTCTACACATTTCACAGGGCTGCGGGGTCAACTCGCGCAGCGCCCGAAGAAGGCGCATCTTCGAGCCATCACAGGTGTTCCGAGGTGATGCCGGCCCGGCTGCTTCGTGTATACAAAGAACATGTTTGCCAACGTGGACCATGTCGGGGCCCACGAAGGCCACAACAAGGGGAACCCGGACTGACGTTTCGAGCCCTCCGTCCGAAGATGACCCCCGAGACCGCAAGCAGGCCCCAAAGAGCTCTCCAAAAGGCCTCCGAGAGGCACCCTCAGAGAACATCACATGCGTTCAAGAGACTTCTCATCCACGACACTGAGCTGAAACCAACTGGATAGAGGTGTCACAGTGTTCTGTCTCTTCTCTAGTCTCGAGTTGCTCACCAAGCCATTCGGGGCACTCGCCACCCTGTCTTCTTGCGCTCCATGGCTCTCTTGCGGCCTTCCTGGGCCTCCTGACCCCCCTTCAAGTTGATTTGAACTGGACGTAAGGCCTCTCGAACGAAAGCATACCCCCTGGCGACGTACCCAACCGATCTGCAACAAATGATGAGACGACTTGGACAGAATGTCACGGGTGATGGAATGGCAAGGACCGCAATGTGTTGTGAGGGCTACATGGGAGACTCGCGTGCTGTACGGCCAACAGAACACCGACAAGAAGGCCGAGGGCAGGATGGTTGCAGTTTCGCAGTTCGCAGCACCCAGAGACGTCGACGAGTCATCCTGATCTCAATCAATACGTCACTCCGCTGACCCTCCCAGGAGCCCACGAGCGGTGCGACAGTATCGCAGTCAACAGCCACCAGTGACGGCGAGGTCTCACACCGCTAGACCCCCAAGCAGCCAACGAAGGTGGCGACGGTTTCCCAATTCGAAGCCCCATCGGCGGAGTCTCACCTGATCTGAATGAGACGTCACTCCGTTGGACCCCTCAGGAGCCGACGCACGTGGCTGCAGTTTCGCAGCTCGCAGCTCCACAGGGACGGCGAGGTAGCAGGCAGGACCGGAGGAACAGGAGGCCGCAGTGCTCTACTCAAAACGAGGGCCCGACGCACGGGAGATGGGGAACAACAGCGTCGGGGACGACGACGCTCGTTCGTCCGCGTGACTCTGCCCATCCTGAGGTGTACGGAAGCCCGCACGCACACCAGGCGTGATAGCCCCGAACCGAAGTCAGAACTCGCAGATCGAGAGCCATCTACAGAGATCTGCCTACCGCTCCACAAGACAGTGTGCCAAACTCTGCAAGTCGTCGCCCAACATATTGGACGACGACGACGACGCAAACGACAACGATGATAGCGTTAGGTCGGGCATGTCCCCGTAGAGGGGGATTTTGGATGAAACATCAAAAACCTGAGCGGACAAGAACGGGAAGCGCCGCTGTAGTCTAATGGGCGTATTGAGCGAAGAAGAAAAGGAAGGCGAGGACAACGAAGAGTCGATGACGAGGACGACGTGGCGAACGTGAGGATAGCGAGGAGGAGCATGAGGACAACGAGGAGGAAGAGAAGCACAAGGACGAGGACGAAGAGAACGAGGGCGAGTACGAGGAGGAATGCGGAGGCGATGATGACGACGACGACGACGACGCCGACGACGACGACAGAGGACAGTACGAGGAATTTTCAGAAAGACGTTGCTCCTGGTGCCGCGCGGGGTTCCTCTTGGGGCCTGTTGGGGGCTTCTTGGGGGCCCCTTGGGTCCTCTTATGGGCTTCTGGGGTCTTCTTGGGCTGTCTGGGCGCGTCGTGGGGTTCTGTGGGAGCTTTCTCAGGCCGTCTCGGCGCTGGGGGCCTCTTGGGGCGCTCCCGGGAGTCTCTTGGGGCCTTCTTGAGGCGCTCTTGGGCGCTCCTGGGGCTCTCCAGGGCGTCTTTTGGGCCTCCCTTGGGCCGTTGGAAAGCCCTCCAAGAGAGATTCGAACACGACGTCGATGCGGAGTCCCCTCTTGGGCCGATGTTTGGAGGATGTCTCGAGCGAAACGGCCATTTTTCAAAAACCTGACCGGACAAGAACGGGAAGCGCAGTTTTTTATCCACCACGTGCGTCAGAGACCGTATTGGCGAGAACGTCAGAGAACATCCCTGTTGCGTTTCCTGGCTTCGGCGCCGTCTTGGAGGTATCTTGGACGCTCTTGGGGCTGTCGTAGCCTCTGGCCTCTCGGGGGCCTCTTGGGGGAGTCCCGGGGGGGGCCTTCGGGGGCTCTATGGGGCGATATGAAGCTCTCAGGGAACTCCTGGAGCCTTTTCGCGCGTTCTGGGGGACTTCTGGCCGCCTCTTTGGAGCCCCTGGGGGGCTTCTTGGGGGTCTCTTGGGGCGTTTTGGGCGCTCTGGCGGGCCTCTGGCCTGACGCTGCTGTTGTTGGTGATGAACATGTTGCTGCTGATGGTGATGGTGATGCGTACGATGATGATAATAATGATGATGATGAGGAGGAGGATGATGATGAGTATGAGTATGAGTATGGTGATGATGGTGGTGATGATGATAATGATGATTACGATGACGATGACGATGAGGATGACGATGATGATACGAATGATGATTATACTTATGGTGATGGTGGCGATGGTGATGATGATGCTGATGGTGTGGATGATGATGACGATGATGATCGTGGTCCTGGGCATGCGTATGATGATGATGATGATGATGATGATGATGATGATGATGATAATGATAATGATGATGATGATGATGATGATGATGATGATGATGATGATGATGATGATGATGATGATGATGATGATGATGATGATGATGATGATGGACTTCTCGGGGTGTGCTTGGGAGATGTTGGGGTCCTCTGGAGAGCCTTTGGACTAGCAGTTTAAATCTGCGTAGCCGTTGTAACCCGACTCTCGTTTTCTTCATCGGTCTGACCGGTTTATCAGCTTACACGGCACAGCGCAGCAACACGACAGACGGCAGCAGCACGGCAGACCAGGAAGGCAGACCACAGGAGCACGGCGGACCAAAACGGCAGACCAGAACGGCAGAGCACGGCAGACCAGCACAGCTGACCACAGGAGAACGGCAGACCAGCACAGCGCTGTTGCAACAGACGGTGCTGATACACTCTTAATCTATTGAACACGTCCCCAGCGAAATCCTCATGTTCGGCCGTATTGAGGGCACTCTGCGGGTCATCTTTGGGCCGATTCTGTTTTTGGGGGGCCGTACTGATGCCCTCAAAAACGATTCCAAGACGACGTTAGACTCATTGTTTGTTTGATGATTGTTCGGCCGTCTTGAGGGCACTCTTAGGGCATAGTCTGCCGTGCTCCTCGTCTTGGTCTGCCGTGCTCCTCGTCCTGGTCCTCCTTTCCGTCGTCTTGAGGGCGCTCTTGGGGCCTGGTCTGCCGTGCTCCTCGTCTTGGTCTGCCGTGCTCCTCTCGGTTTCAAGATGATGTTGCGAACATAGCCTCCAACACCTCGATTTTTGGAGGATGTCTCGAGCGAAATGGCCATTTTGGGGAACCTGACCGGACAAGAACGGGAAGCGCAGTTTTTTATCCACCACGTGCGTCAGAGACCGTATTGGCGAGAACGTCAGAGAACATCCCTGTTGCGTTTCCTGGCTTCGGCGCCGTCTTGGAGGTATCTTGGACGCTCTTGGGGCTGTCGTAGCCTCTGGCCTCTCGGGGGCCTCTTGGGGGAGTCCCGGGGGGGGCCTTCGGGGGCTCTATGGGGCGATATGAAGCTCTCAGGGAACTCCTGGAGCCTTTTCGCGCGTTCTGGGGGACTTCTGGCCGCCTCTTTGGAGCCCCTGGGGGGCTTCTTGGGGGTCTCTTGGGGCGTTTTGGGCGCTCTGGCGGCCTCTGGCCTGACGCTGCTGTTGTTGGTGATGAACATGTTGCTGCTGATGGTGATGGTGATGCGTACGATGATGATAATAATGATGATGAGGAGGAGGATGATGATGAGTATGAGTATGAGTATGGTGATGATGGTGGTGATGATGATAATGATGATTACGATGACGATGACGATGAGGATGACGATGATGATACGAATGATGATTATACTTATGGTGATGGTGGCGATGGTGATGATGATGCTGATGGTGTGGATGATGATGACGATGATGATCGTGGTCCTGGGCATGCGTATGATGATGATGCTGATGATGATGATGATGATGATGATGATGATGATGATGATCATGATATGATGATGATGATGATGATGATGATGATGATGATGATGATGATGATGATGATGATGATGGACTTCTCGGGGTGTGCTTGGGAGATGTTGGGGTCCTCTGGAGAGCCTTTGGACTAGCAGTTTAAATCTGCGTAGCCGTTGTAACCCGACTCTCGTTTTTTTCATCGGTCTGACCGGTTTATCAGCTTACACGGCACAGCGCAGCAACACGACAGACGGCAGCAGCACGGCAGACCAGGAAGGCAGACCACAGGAGCACGGCGGACCAAAACGGCAGACCAGAACGGCAGACCGCAGGAGCACGGCAGACCAGCACAGCTGACCACAGGAGAACGGCAGACCAGCACCGCGCTGTTGCAACAGACGGTGCTGATACACTCCCTTAATCTAATTGAAACATTTCCCCAGCGAAATCCTCCATGTCGGCCCGTAATTGAGGCACTCTGCGGTCACTTTGGGCCGATTCTGTTTTTTGGGGGGCCGTAGCTGATGCCCTCAAAAAAACAAAAAAAAAAAAAACTGATTCCAAACGGAGAAGTTGCCGTTCGCTGTTTGATGTTGTTCGGCCGTCTTGAGGGCACTCTTAGGCATAGTCTGCCGTGCTCCTCGTCTTGGTCTGCCGTGCTCCTCGTCTTGGTCATCCTTTCCGTCGTCTTGAGGGCGCTCTTGGTGCCTGGTCTGCCGTGCTCCTCGTCTTGGTCTGCCGTGCTCCTCTCGGTTCCTAAGACGTCTTAAACGATAGCCTCCAACACCTCGATTTTTGGAGGATGTCTCGAGCGAAATGGCCATTTTGGGGAATCCG
>CAUYUJ010014195.1:241197-291197 GCA_963575745.1 Prorocentrum cordatum
GGTCGACGACCAGGACGACGACCAGGACGACGACGAGGTCCACGACGAGGTCCACGACGAGGTCGACGACGACGCCGACGCCGACGCCGACGCCGACGACGACGACGAGGCCGACGCCGAGGCCGACGACGAGGCCGAGGAGCGGCGGCGCCTGGGTGTAGCTGCCGGCGGCGGCGCGCTGGATCGCCGGCGGCGCCGCGCCCAGCGGCGGCGCGCCCGGCCGCGGCTGCGGGGGGCCCGGCGGCGCGGCGGCCGCCTTCTTGGGGCCTGTCGGCGGACGCCCAGATGGTCTGGTACCGGAAATTTTCGGTAGCGATTTCGACGCACCCCGAATTTCGGTAGCGACCGGATCTTCGTTTGAGGGCGTTGAAATAGCGGATTTCAGAACGCTCTGATACCTGTATTGGGCGCTACATTTCGGTATTTCGGTAGCGACCGATCTCTGCGGAGCGCTACCGGAAATCTTCAGTAGCGGACCATCAGGGCGGGGCGCAGCGCGGCCGTCGCGGAGTCGTCGCCAGCCGCCGCCCGCCGGCGACGCCGTCGGCAACGGCGCCGCCGAGGGCGGCGTCGTCGCCGCCGTCGCCGCAGTGGCCTCGGGACCTTCGACCTTCGGCGGCTGGAGGGGGGGGGGCGCTGTCGTCGCTGTCCTCGTCGTCGCCGCCGCCGTCGTCGGAGCGGTCGGCGCCGTCTCTTGGGGGCATTGCTGCGGCAGGAGGGGCGGGGGGGGGGCGCCACGGTGCCCGTCGTCAGGGACGCCGTCGTGGCAGCCGTCGGGGTTGCCGCCGCCACCGCCGTCGCCGCCGCTGTCGTGATGGGACCTTCAGCGGCAGAGGGGGCCAGCGCCGCAGGTCGTCGAGGTCGTCGTCGGCGAGGTCGTCGTCGTCGCCGCAAGCGTAGTAGTCGACGGAGAGGTGTTCGACGTCGTTGCTGACGACCAGGACGGCGGCGGCCGCGGCGGCGGTTCGACGAGCAGCATCGTCGAAGGAAGGGAGGGGGGGACAACGCCGTCGGGCGAAGTTCAAGGATCGGGGTTGTTGCGCAGTTCTGTAACTGTTGTGGCGTCTGGAGACCTCAGGGGACCTCCAGGGGGCTCCTCCTCCGCGTCCTCCTCTGTCGACGTCGGCGTCGACGACGGAAGCGGCGATACGTAGGCGGGCCTCAGAGTATATGCGTACGTAAGAATCTATACTGTGTGGCATGGCAGGACGGTGTTTCTGCTCGCCGAGGGCCCGCGTCGACGTCGTCGTCGTGACCGTTTGACCAGTGTCAACAAGATCGTCGTCGTAGCCGAAAACGAGACGAGGTCGTCGTCGAGGACGTCGTGGTCGCCGTGGACGTCGACGAAGGGGGTGCGGCACATCGAACATGCATGGAATTACTCAGGCAATTGCGATCGTCAATGAAGCTATTGAGTTATCGATGGACCTTTCTTACGATATGTTCGTATGAGAACTTGCACGTCACCCAAGACTCGATAGCACGCCGGTGCCGACGCGCCTCAAGCTTGAAGAAGGATGAGGGAGAGGTCAGCCGTGCCGACGAGGGTGCCCCAAGGATGCTTGAAACAAGAACACAACTGTCATGGAATGTCCAAGTCTGAGGCGGCTTGCCCTTCAGGGAGCCCACAACAGACGCGCGCGCCCAGCGATGCGCACGAACGCGGCCCCTCGATCTGCGAGACGGGCCGCGCGACACGAGCCTTCGCGGAGGGCGTGACCCTCGAGGCCGGCATGGATTCCTGTGCGTGCACGTCCTTCTTCCGCTCCCGAGAGGAGGAGTAGGAGGAGGAGGAGGAGGAGGAGGAGGAGGAGGAGGAGGAGGAGGGAGCGGGCCCTCGGGGAGCCGCTTCCAGGCGGCCACGAGATCCCAGGAGGGCTTCTGCAGAGACAGGACCACCGCACCGTCGGAGCACGGGCCGGCCGTTGTCGGCGGCGGACAAACCTCCCTTCAGTACACCCTGCGAGATGCTTAAGAAATCATGGGTTAAGAAATTGATAGTCTCAGAACTTGAATAAAAACCCAACATTTCGATCGAAATCTTAGGATTTATATTGAAACGTTAAGAATAATCGAGACTCTGGCCGAAAACTCAAGTTTTCTTAAGCATCGTCTTATGTGTAGACCTCCCCTTAGCGAAAACGGCCTGGGACCGAGACCGACGGACCTGGACCCGCAAAGACGACGGCCGCGAGGCCCTCTCGCGACACGAAAAACGGCCCCTTCCTCAACTCGCCGTCGCTCGGACGCCCACGTCCCGTGCAGTTTTTTCCCGGTCTCGTGCGCGCTTTTTCCTTTTTTTTGCTCGAGGGTCCAGGATGGTCCTGGATCGTCCCCGCCGAGGAAGAAACGCACACGCCCGAGCGATGCCAGGTTAATCGACGCGTCAGGGCAGGTGCACGAAAGGTGCACTTGACCTTCCCCTCTCCGCTTACTGCCCATCGTCGCAGGCCACTTTTCTCCCCAAATCCCCAAGTTCCGCCAGAAAAGCTCGACGACCCCACGGAGCCTGGGACAGGGGGTCGACGTACCCCCTGTGAAAGCGCCGCCCGCTCCTGGACGGCACCCGTGCGCGGGCTGCGTCTCGTCCTGTTTGTGCCCGCCCGTCGTGGCCGCACGCAGGGCCAGCAGACCTCTGCGGTCTGCCCGCCCCCGGCGTGGGCGCGCTCTCGGAGCCCCGCGGGGGGCCTCTCTGGGGGGGCCCGAGAGGGGGGGGGGCGCCCCTGGGAGCCCCGGAGGGCGGCCCCGCGCACGGCGGGGAGGCCCCAGAGAGGCAGGCGGTGTCCGGCAGGGAACGGGGGAGCACAGCTGGCCATCGCTCGGACGCCCATTCTCTGTGTGTTTGTTGTGTTTCGTGCGTGGTTTTTTGGCCAAATGATCGAGGATGCTCCTCGATGGTCCTCGCCGAAGGAAAAATGCACACGTCCGAGAGCGATGCCAAGACAGGGGCCTACTGATGCTGGATGCCCGCCTTGGAGGCGCGCGAAGGGGGAGCACGGGGGCCTACTGATGCTAGCTGTCCTCCCCGGAGGCGCGCCTCCTACCCAAACATGCAGTACAGGGCAATTTGTTCTGATACAGGGGATGTTTTAACAGATAGGATCTTTAATACCCGATTAACTTAGGAGTAAATATATGCATGAATCATCGTTGTTTTTGATACAACACCCCTGCATTCTTAATACATGATCCGCACGCGGAGCATGTATTAAAAAACGGCACTGTATATGTCCTCCTTGGGGCGCGCGGCCGACCCAAACATGTAGTATGCCCATCTTGTAGTATACCGTTCCCCGAGCGGTGCGGCCAGAGAGCGCCCGCCACGACGCATATGCCATAAGATTTCTCCGTGCGCACGTCGCCCCTGGGAGGGCGACGCACACATAGTATAAGTATGTGGGGTGACGCCGAGGGAAGGTCGTCCAACACCGATAGCGGCCGCAGCTGGGCAGGCGGACAACAAGGGCTTCCAACTTCGCGCATCGCGCTGCGCATAGCGCGAATAACTTCGCGGAGCTGAACCGCGAAGCGCGAAAAACTTCGCGCCCTCGAGGGCGGCCTTGGGCAACACCAGCGGCAGCGCCGACCGCGAACCCTGCTCAAGCGGAGCAGGGACTGCTGCCGGCCTTCGCCCCCCTCCCTGCAGTGCCCAGGTCGGCCTTGAAGAGAACAGGGGCAGGGCCCGCTCGGTGAGGCTCCGGGCTGCGCACAGACAGCCCCCCCGGGCAGCCCTGACTGGCCCCCCCGAGTAGTCCTCCATGGGCCTCCACGGGCCCCCTCCCGAGGTGGTCCGGGACGGTCTCGACCTCAGCCCCCGGGGCGCGGCGAGCCCCCGGGGGCGCCGCGGAAAGCGGCCACTCGATGGGGCCAAGACGCGGCCAGCTGGGCCTGCCTGGGGGCACTGGCTCTGCGCGGCCCGGGGCCTCACCCGACCTGGTCCCCTCAGAACCCGGTGGCATGGCCAGGCCCGCTCCCCCAGAGAAGGAGGGGGCACGCGTCGTCGTGGTCGTCGTGGTGGTGGTGGTCGTGATCGTCGTCGTGGTCGTCGTCGCCGCCACCGTCGTCGCCGCCGCCGTCGTCGCCGCCGTCGCCGTCGTCGTCGTGGTCGTCGTGGTGGTGGTCGTCGTCGTCGTCGTCGCCGTCGTCGTCGCAGTCGTCGCCGTCGTCGTCGTCGACGTCGCCGTCGTCGTCGTCGTCGTCGTCGCCGCCGTCGGGTTGGGGCGGCCTGCGGCCGGACCGGCGAGCTGCGCGCCCTCCGCGGTGCGCTCCTTGAGCAGGAGGCGCCACCTGCGCTGCACCTCCCGTGGGGCCCCCAGCGGCCGCGGGCGGGCGGCCGGGCGGGCCCCGGGCACGGTCGGAGGGGCCTCATGGGACACACGAATAAATACACACGAATGCCAGGATTCCCCACATGTTCCCACATGTTCTGGGTTTCTGCCTTCTGCCCCACTTCCCATATCCTCCCCTCTGTTCCTGGGAATCGACGATTCAGTGTGTCTCTGCTCCCTCCTGAACGATCCACCTCCACCTAAGACGAAGCCAGAGATCCGAGGCTCCCCAAAAATTCGGAGCGGCCAGTTTTGCAGTCTCTGGGGCCCCTCCACGGGCCCCAGAACCATCCAGAACCGACTCGGGATGAAACACCAGCCCCAGGCACAGAAGTTTCAGCAGCAGCAACAGCGTGAGCAGAGGCAGGCGGACGAGGAGCAGAGCGAAAGTGGATAGAGCAAGCCAGACCAAGCCCGCGATGAGGGTCAGACCCGGGTCAGTGGAGAAGGATGCGGATAGAGTTAGGTCGGGCCTGTCCCCCTACAGGTGGATTTTGTACGAAAATTAAAAAATCAACCCCAAAATACCTCCAAGTGGTCGAGAAATCGATCCCAGCTTATTTTTTAACTATTTTTGAATATCCCCCCTGTAGAGGAACAGGCCCGCCTGGAGGATGGAGGCGCGGATGAAGGCGGGGTCGGCCCCGTGCGGCTCCCCAGAGCCTGGCCAGCCAGATAGACGAGATCGGAGGAGATGGCCCGAGCCCCGTCGGCGCCGACTCCCGTGCGCGGGCCCCCGAAGGCGTCGGGAAGACGTGAGACTCGGGTACGGGGGACTCGGGTTGGCCCTGACGGGGACCATCGTACAGAAACGACGAGACCCACTCCGAAACTTGACGCGGGCTCCCGCCGCAGACATCCCACGAAAGCAGGTCAAAACACCCGGGACGCGCTCGTCGAAAGACGTCGGCGAATCCGACTTCCCGACGAGACCCACTCTGAAACTTGACGCGGGCTCCCGCCGCAGACATCCCACGAGAGCAGGTCAAAACACCCGGGACGCGCTCGTCGAAAGACGTCGGCGAACCCGACTTCCCGCCGCAGACATCCCACGAAAGCAGGTCAAAACACCCAGGACGCGCTCGTCGAAAGACGTCGGCGAACCCGACTTCCCGCCGCAGACATCCCACGAAAGCAGGTCAGAACACCCGGGACGCGCTCGTCGACAGACGTCGGCGAACCCGACTGCCCGCCCACTCGAGTGGTGTGCGCTGCCCCCGAATGAAGGGGTCGGAGAACCGGCGACCCCCCGGGCACCTGGCGCCGCGCTCTCTCGTCAACCTTGGCCGTGCTACCAGGAAGGGGCCCCAGGGGCACACAAAGGAATACCCACAAACACATGGATTCCCCATATATTTTCCTATATCTTTTCGGGGCTTTTGTGTCTTCCCCCCCACTTCCCACCTTTTCCCATCTCTTCCTGGGAGTGGACGATCCATGGTGTCTGTGTGTGTTTCCCCCCTGCGGATGCCGGGAGGAACGCCAGGCAGGGAACGAAGGGGCTCTCCTCCTGGCGGTGAGCCTCGGCGCCGAGACCCGGTTCCCCGATCTGGACCTAAGCAGGGGCCCGAACACCGGAGCCCCTCCTCACCCCTTAGGAGGCAACTACTGGGAGGTTTTCGTCGGAAAGATTAAGGAGGATTAAGCCCCATTTGGGAGCTGTTACGCCGGAGTGGGCCTCGGACTGAGCAGGATTTGGCCAGATTAAGCGGAATTAAGCGGGATTAAGCCGGATTGAGCGGCATTAAGCCAGATTAAACCGGATTAAGCCGGACTTCGGACCAGGGCAAAATCAGAATTTGACCTCCCAGGAGTTGCATCCGAACACCCCCAAAGGGTACTGATTTTTCGGCGCCCTGGCTGTGCGTGCCTCCCTCGAGGTCTGGACCACTTCCCTGGGATTGGCTCATCATCTCGCGGGCCCGGGGCCCAAGGAGGCCCCCCCCCCAAAAAAAACCGTACACTTCCAGTCGCCAGTTGTCGTGAGTCTGAACGCCCGACACGGGGTACGGGCAAAGATGGCGCGGTGCCCAACACTACATAAAAGCTTTCCAGCGCAGACAGCGGCCGCTGCTGGGCAGGCGGCCAGCCGCCTCACACGGACAGGGTGTCCGCAGCGACGCCCACAGCGAACCCTGGTCAAAATGGACAGGAACCACTGCTGGTCTTCACCCCTCTTCTTCTCTCAGCACCCACTCTTCGGTCGCACCGAAAACAGAAGCAAAGCTCGCTTGGAACAGTCAAAGCGTATAAGAAGGACGCACCATAAGCATGCAAGGGCCTTGGGAGGCCATGCCGACACTTGGCGGGCGGGGCGCGGCCAGCGAAAGCGGCAAAGGGTGGGCCGAAGAGGAAGGATGCAAGGGCAACCTCAGAAAATTGCTCGTCCTTGCAATGCGGGTTGACTAGAAGGCTTCGGATTGCAGACAACGTGAGGGCTGCGCGCCGCCGGCGATCCCCCGCTCCCCTTGAGCAGGGACCGACCGTCCCGGCATTCCTATAGGCCTACCACCAAATTCCCTTGGCACTCAAACAGCTCCAATAACAAAAACCGTGTTCCTAGCAGGACCCGATATCTCAAAACTAAACCGTCTCAGCTGGAAATATGTTCTAAGAACACCCCGCGCAGACCACAACAGTGTCTCATACCATTCTTTGGAGGACCTATATCAAGGGGCCCTGGGACACGCAAATAAATACGCACAAATAAAAACGATCCCCCATATTTTACCATATTTTCTGGGCTTCTGCCTTCCCCACCACTTCCCATATTTTCCCATATCGTCTGGGGGATCGACGATTCATTGTGTCTGTGTGTTTTTTCCCCTCCTGACTAATTATAGGCAAGCCAGAACGCCTCGCCACTGCTTGCTCCCCGCCCCTCCGTGCGGGCCGCGTCCGCCGGCCGCCTCTGCGGCGCCACCGCCGCCGCGCCCGCGGGCGCGGTGGCGGCGGAGCGCCGCCCCGCCGCGAGCGGCTTCGTACAGCTGGGGGCCCCCGCGGGCCCGCCGGTGGCACGGCCCGCCTTCCACTGCGCGGCCGCCTGCTCGACGGCGCCGGCGGCGGCGGCGGCGGCGACGGCGGCGGCGGCAGCGGCGGCGGCGGTGGCGGCGACGATGCCGACCGGCGGCGCGCCACAGCGTTTGCGCGGGTGTGCCCTCTGAGAAGGCCGGGGCGCTTCTGAGAATAGAGGGCAGAAAGTACACGCCGATGATGACCACCCCGGCACGCGATGCCGTTTAGTAAACGCACCCAAAGACAAAGTCAAACAGGGCAGGGCTGTTTAGGAAACGCCCAAAACCGTGTAGCAAACGCCAATTGTCCGGTCCGGGTGGTTCTTCCTCCCTTGAGAGAAGGGCCCGGCGGCTTTCACACAGGACGGCTCCTTGGGGGCGGGGGAGACGGGGAAGCTCAGACGCCCTCTTGCCCTCTTCGAAGGCCGCCGCACTCCCTCCCCGCGCCACTCCGTTTGGGGCGCGCAGCCGAGCGACGACGCGGCGACGACGATGACGGTCAAAAAAAAACTACCGACGGGGCGAACCTTCCATGGATTTGGCGTGCGGTTGCCAAATCCATGGATCGGGGGAGGCGCCCTCCCCAAGATGCTGCCGGTGCCGCCTCGCTCGGAGGCGGAAATCCGCGATTTCCCGTGGAAACGGGACCAGTCGCTAATCCACGCTCCCGTAATCCATGCTTGCGATCGCCTGATATGCAGAGCACACTACCACGTTGTTTTGACGTGAAATAGCCCCAATGACGTTGTCTGCAAATGTCGACAACTATTTCACGTGCTGTGTATCCCGCAGCCCTTCGTCATCCACCCTGATTGCCCCTCCTCTGCAAACTCCTCCTCTTCCTCCTTCTTCTCCCTACCCCCCTTACTCCTCCTCACTCCTCCCCATTGGGACAATATGGGCAAGGTGTCATGCGGCCCTGGCTGCGGCCGCGGGCGCTAGCCGCGCGTTAGCGACGGCCGCTGCAGCGCTGGCCGCGGCAGCGCTGACCGAGTCAGTGGCGGGCCGCCCCCCCCCTGGGAAAACCAAAGGTACCGATACCGCTACTCCCCGGACCTCTCCTGGGGCGCGTTCTGACCAGGGCTACGAGGCGAATCCAGTGGCGACGAGGGCCTCCCAGGAGGCCCCCCAAGAAGGCGAAAACGGGGCGAGGATCGCGGTACGGGTACCTTGTCTAGAGGCCTCCTAGATGGGGTCGGAGTAGATGGGGCAGGAGGATCGTGCCGCATCGCCGATACATCGGCGAGGCACCGGCGATGCATCGGCGATTCATCGAGGAGCATCGTCGACATCGGCGATGCGTCGGCGACGTCGACGCGAAGCAAATCGGGCTGCACACCGAGCCGCATCGCCGGTGCATCGCCGCTGCATCGGCGATGCCACGGCGATGCGGCGCGATCCTCCGACCCCATCTTGGGGAAACCGAAAGGTACCGATACCGCTGCCCCCCAGACCTCTCACGGGGTGCGTTCTGACCAGGACCTCGAGGCGAATCCAGCGGTGGCGACGAGAGCCTCCGAGGAGGCCGCAAAAAAGGGAAAACGGGCGAAGGGCAGCGGCATCGGTACCTTTTCCTCCTCTGACAGATTTCGGGCGTTCGTAGAACTGGGTTTAGTGGAACCTGGTTTATGATCTGTACCGGGGGCGCCCCCCCGTCCCATTTCCACCAACCGGAACTGCCGTCACCCGAACAAAACACCAGCTGTGGCAAACCTGGCTTAGTGATTCTGGCCACTTCGAAGGCCTCGGGGCCCTGTACCACTAACCGGGTCCCCCTACCCGGGGTCCTGGCCATACCCGAAGACTGCCCTCCTCTGCCCTAAAACAGTGCTGGGATCGGGAAAAATCGCTCCAGAGCGTTCCGGAGCGCTCTCAGAGCGTTCCGGAACGCTCTGGAGCGGCCGCGGCGCCCAATACATCCTCCAAACCCGCCGATCCTTAGAGATTTCGAGTTATCCCGATCCGATTTTGTCCCGATCTTCGTGTCGTTTTACCAGGACCGCCCCAAGCCGAAGCAGAGGAGGAGCACCGGGCCTTCCAAAGACACTGTGCAGTCGGAGAGCTGCGTCGGCATCGGCGCCGTCGGCGCCGTCGGCGTCGTCGGCGTCGGGCGGGCGCCCGCCTCTTCCTTCCTTCCTTCCTTCCTCCTCCTCCTCCTCCTCCTGCTCCTCCTCCCCACCTCCTCCCCTCCTCCTCCATCCTCCTCCTCCTCCTCCTCCTCCTCCTCCCTCCTCCTCCTCCTCCTCTTCTCCTCCTCCTACTCCTATTCCTCCTCCTCCTCCTCCCTCCATCCTCCTCCTCCTCCTCCTCCTCCTCCTCGCCCAAGCCCTTCGGGCACCGCGGCGCCCGCGCTGGCGCCGGACGCGCGGCGGTCAGCGGCGGGGCCGCCCCGCGAGCGCCGCGGCGGCAGGCTGGCGCGCCGCCCACCCCCCCCGCAGGACGAGGGCCCGGCGAACGGCCGGCGGTCGGTACCGACCCAACCTCCTCCTCCCTCCTCCTTCTCCTCCTCCTCCTCCTCCTCCTCCTCCCTCCTCCCTCCTCCTCCTCCTCCTCCTCCTCCTCCTCATCCTCCTCCTCCTCCGACGACGACGACGACGCCGACGACGACGACGACGACGACGACCACGGCGGCGGCGCCGACGGCGGCCGCACGAGGGCGAGGGCGGCGGCGACGACGGCGGCGTGCGGCACACCACGGCGACCACGGCGGCGGCGCCGACGGCGGCCACACGAGGGCGAGGGCGGCGGCGACGACGGCGGCGTGCGGCACACCACCACGACCACGGCGGCGGCGGCGGCCACACGAGGGCGAGGGCGGCGGCGACGACGGCGTTCACGCACACCACGGCGGGCACGGCGACCACGAGAGGAGGCGACCGGGGGCGGGGAAGGAGAGGGAGGATAGGGGGGCGAGGTGGGAGAGCGAGAGAGAGAGAGGAGGGAAGGAGGATGAGGGGGAGAGGGGAAGAGCGAAGGAGGAGAAAGGGGAGGGAACGAAGTGGAAGGTGGAGCGCAAAGGCGAAGGAGAACGAGGACACGCAGCAGCATGGGGAGGGCGCAGAGGGGGAGGAAAAAAGGAAGGCACCGAGAAGAGCGGAACGCAAAGGGCAGGCGGACGGGGACGGCGATGACGAGGGCGGTTTTTCCACCTCCTCTCCCCTGCCCACTCCTCCAACACTCTCCCAAGGACTCTCCCCCCTCCCCTGTCCTCCTCGCCCGCTCTGCGCCAGTGTTGGCCGCCCCCTGCGTCCGCATGTGCTTTGGGACTTTGTGCCTTGACGTCTTCCCACTGGTAGCTCGTGCGTGGCTTGCTCTGCGGCGTGTAAAACCGGGCGTCGGGAAAGACCGTGGAGATCAGAGATTTTCCCGACACACGCCTCAGCGAATACAGAAATGATTTCACTGCAATGGGCAGGGTGTGGGGGAGGGGTATATGGCGAGAACGCACCTTGCTTGTCCCCACTCTCTCTCCCTCCTCCCCCTCCCCCTCGTGCGCGTCCCCAACCTACCCTCCTCCTTCACCCCCCGAGGGCATCCCTAGAGCACCCCTCCGTGGGCCTCCGAGGGCATCCAAACGGCCTCCCGATTCGAGGGCCACCGACGAAGGCTTCCGAGGCCCACAGGGAGGCCACCGAGAGCATCCGAGGGGCCCCCGAGGGCGGCACTCCCAGTGCTGCTGGCGTCGTTGTCGGGGTCGTCGCCGCAGCCGCCGTCGCCGCCGCGGCCGCAGTCGACTGCGTCGTCCCCAGAGCTCCGGCGCCGCGCTCCTTTCCCACAGCGTGGGCCCCCCAAGGCCCCAGCCACTTGCCCGGGACGGGCTCTTCATCCTGAACCGTCCTGGGTCGTCGTCTGGCCGTCCCCCGGGGCCAGGCGAGGGCCGAGAGGCCGCGGAGGGACGGAAACCCTCCGCTCGGGACTTCTTCATGACGCTGGGGAGGTCTGGGATTAGGTCGGGCCTGTTCCATATTACAGAGGGATTTGGGGCGAAAAATTTAAAAGATTCAACCAGTACCCTTAAAACACCCAAGAATTCGCCGGCCCAACGGGCCAGAGGCGTGCTAAGATCTCCGGCAACTGGTTAACAATACAATATTTCTAGTTCGCGCGCGTGGGGCCGCCCCTGGGGGTCCCCGGACGAAAAGTACCCCGGCAGGGTCCCGGCAGACTCGGGTCAGATATGGTTTTGAAGGCCTTGTTTCGACACCCCTCACGAGGATCGCGGCCTCCGAGGGGGGTGCACTCGACTACCCCGCTCCAAGAGGCCCCAAAGAGTCCCCTTAAGAGGCCCAAGGGGGCCCCAAGACGCCGCCAAGGAGCCACAAGAGACCCCCAAGAGGCCCCCAAGAGGCACCTAGGAGGCCCCAAAGAGGCCCCCAAGAGGCTTCAAAGAGGCCCCGTAGAGCGCTCCAGGGCCGGCGGAATGAGCGAAGCGATTGACTAATAAAGAACAGTTCCCATACAGTTCTTGTTGACTACTTTTGAACATTCCCCCTGCAGAGGGACAGGCCCGGCGAAAGCCTGGGGTTGCCCCCCCCCCCGGACGCCCCGGGCGACGTCAGGGCGCGGGGCACGGAGAATCCCGACCCCTCCCCCCCGGGGCCCCCCGCGGCCCCCGCGCGCCGCGCGGCGGGCCCCCCCCCCACTTCTCAACACGAGAGGTTCCTCGCGTGCGGCAGGCACGCCGGGGAGTGCCGCAAGAGAGAGAGAGAGAGAGAAACGAGCCAGGATCGCGCCAAGCCGAAGTAGAGATTCCTCGTGTGCGGCAGGCACGCTGGGGAGTGCCGCAAGGAAGAGAGAGAGAGAGAGAGAGAAACGAGCCAGGACCGCGCCAAGCCGAAGCAGAGGAGGAGCACCGGGCCTTCCAAAGACACCCTGCAGTCGGAGAGCAGCGTCGGCATCGGCGGCGTCGGGCGGGCGCCCGCCTCTTCCTTCCTTCCTTCCTCCTCCTCCTCCTGCTCCTCCTCCTCCTCCTCCTCCTCCTCCTCCTCCTCCTCCTCTTCCTGCTCCTCCTCGTCCTCATCCTCCCTCCGTTTTCCTCATACAGAGCGCTTCCCTGTCGCCCCCCCCAAACATGTTGGTAAGGCGGGCCAGGCGTTGCGCCTTAGACTTCCTCAGCTGTGTACGACCCTGCAGCTCAGCATTTGCAACAGCTTCAAGCATAAAGGGCGGGTCCTTCTCAAACTGTGGCTCTGGCATCTGCTTCGCGCACACTCATCCTAAGAGTCTGCAGCAGCTTCCAGGATGGAGGGTGGGTCCTGATCCAAATATGGATATCGCCTCAGAACCGCGCACGTTCGCACAGTCGTCTGAAAAATCTGTGGGGTTGAAGTCCACGGAATTGCGTTACAGCGAGATTTGAGATTGCCAGGACACAACAGTCATGTTGATTCTCGGAGTAGGAATCCAAAGACTTGCGTCGTGCCGCGATGTAGGACTGCGAGGACGAAACAGAGATGTGAATTCGCTGTGGACTCCCAAAGTCTGATGTTTGGCACCACTTAGCATTATCAGACGGTTGTCTTTCAATGGGCCACTTCCCAGACTGAAAGCAAGTTCCCGTAGGGACCTATGAACAGGAAACGTGGACGGTGGGTACGCTGCAACGTCGTCGATGCCTGTTTGGGCTTGCACTGATAATGCTCCCGCCTGCTTCTCCTCTTGCTCCTCCTCCTGTTTGCTCCCTCTTCCTTCCTCGTCCTACCTCTTCCAACTTCTCCCCCTCCACTTCCCTCTCCTATCCTCCTCCTTCGCCTCCTCCTCCTCCTCCTCCTCTTTCTGCTCCTTATCCTCCTCCTCCGCCTCCTCCTGCTCCTCCCTCACTCCCTCCCCCTCCCTCCTCCGCCTCCTCCTCCTCCTCCCTCACTCCCTCCTCCTCCTCCTCCTCCTCCTCCTCCTCCTCCTCCCTCCTCCTCCGCGACTCCCGGCTCGCGCCCGCCCCTCCCAGAGGGGCTCCGCGCAGCCGCCAGCGCGGCCGCGCCGCCCTGCGGCAGCGCGGCGGCGATCTGGGGCCTCCCCCCCCCCATGCTGTCGGCAGTGGGCGGGGGGGGTCCCTCCCTCCCTCCCTCCGTCCCTCCATCCCTCCCTCCCTCCCTCCATCCATCCCTCCATCCATCCATCCGCCTCCATCCTCCTCCCTCCTCCTCCATCCCCTGCTCCCCCCTTCCCCCATCCATCCTCCCCCTCCTCCTCCTCCTCCTCCTCCTCCTCCTTTTCCTGTTCCTCTTCCTCCTTTTCCTTTTCCTCCGCCTCCGCCTCCTCCTCCACCTCCTCCTCCTCCTCCTCTTCCTCTTCTATCCCTCCTCCCTCTCCCTCCCCCTCCTCCTCCTCCTCCTCCTCCTCTTCCTCCCTCTCCTCCTCCTCCTCCACCATCATCCTCCTCTTCATCCATACATCCTCTTCCCTCCTCAGCGACCTTGAGTGTATCTGATCATCCACAGGACAGCCAGCACACTACAACAGCAAGGCACCTCACAGGGATGGCCGAGTCTTAAGGGAAGCAGGGGCAAGTAGGGAAGGGGGAGGCAGGGGACAGGAGGGAAGGGGACGAAAGGGGAAATGACTGGCGAAGCCTTTGGGTGGACTCTGGCACTGGCCCTTGCAGGAGCTTCGATCCTTGTCCCTCCTCCTCGGACTCCGCCTCCTCCTTCCTCTCATCCTCCTGCCCCCCCTCCTCCATCCTCTATCCTCCTCTATCTCAAGTGTCGTCGGCTCGAGCAGGCTGGCCCCTACCTGCGGCCCTTCGGCTCGAGCGCGACGGCTCGGCGCTGGACCAGATGTTCTGTGCGGCTTGAGGGCCGTCGATACTGACAACGGTCAAGACCGAGCTTTGGCCACCCCCTTTGTTGCCCTACGTCCTGCAGCAGTGCATGCGCATCTTCATCCCGGAGAACTCGATGTCTGGCGAGCTGGTTAAACGTTTACGGCCATTTGATTGCGACATCTTCGTCATCAGTCGGGGGTACACCAATTGGGTACTTGTCGGGGCGGGAGTCTGAACTCGTGCGGACGTCCGCCGGCATCCGCAAGATACCGCATACCGCGTCCGCCTACGCCTCCACCTTGGCCCCAGGTCTGTGGGGAGGAGTCCACGTTGGACAAGCTGGTGGTCTTGCCTCCGCCGCCCGCCAGCTACCCCATGTTCTACGAGTACCCCGGCCTGGCCGTGCGGGCCGGGCAAGAAGAGGCACACGTTCAAGGGCAAGGACAAATACACGAACTTCCATTTCAAGAAGAATAATCACGGCAAGTTGCCACCGCCTCCATGCAGCGTGAGGCCTCGCACGGAGGAGGACTTCGGCTTCAAGAAGAAGAGGGGCAAGAAAGGAGTGCGGGACCTGTCAGTTCTGCGAGCTCACGCGACGTGCACGACCAGCTTGTCAAGGAGTCCGCCCACTCCTCCGCGGCCAGGAGTGTTCCGCGTGACGGACCCGTATCTGCACGTGGCCCGGAAGGTACTCGCCGGTCCTGGGCCGGCGATGCGAGCGATTCCGAGCACACCTCGTCCACCACCCCCTCCGCGAAGGACCACGACGTTCCCGGGTGTAGGCTTCCTGCCGCTGCGCCGCCTCCGCCAAAGGCAAAGCGGAGATTTCCACATAGGGGCCGACGGGAGGGGCAAGGCCACGGAGAAGAAGAGGCTCGAGCGCCTCAAGAAGAAGCAGAACAGGCAGGAGAAGAGGAAGCAGGAGCAGGAGCTGTACTACTTGGAGGAGCAACTGGCGGCCCAGCGTTTGCATGGGCCGTCTCCCGAAGGCGTCGGTCATGGTGCCGGCGATTGCGTGACCAATGGCATGATGGAGGTGAAAGCTATGGGCCGAGTGGCTGGAGCGAAAGGCGTTCACACCAGTGTCGTTCTTTGCAGTGATGAGGCTGTAGATTCGGGCTCCTTGGCTGGAGGTGGCTCCCGGAGGCGTCGGTGACCTGGCCGACGAGCGCAGGGCCACGTCTGGCGTGGTGGCGGGCGCTGCCGACCGGTCGCCTCCGGGGAGGTTATTCCGAACATCTTCGGCGCGAGTGCAGAGCTGCTGACGGAAGGCATGATCTCTCGCGCCGCGCTGGACGCGGAGGTGAGAGTCATGATGGCCGCCGACGCGGGCACTGCCCCTTCGACTTAGAGAGCGTCCTCTTCACCATCGATCCGGCATGCTGCACCGCGAGGGGTTCACGAATGGTTTCATCATCGGCTCTGAGGTATTCTCTTCGTGCCGTTTCGGCTCAACCTCACCTCTCTCCTCAGAGCTTGCGCATTTTTCCAGCCAGCCCTCTAGTCCGCCCGCGAGCCTAGCAGGTTGTTGCTTACAACAAAAACTCACCCTCCTTCATCCGTCTCACCCTCCTCCTCCTCCTCCTTCTCCTTCTCCTCCTCCTCCTCCTCCGCCTCCTCCTCCCCATCCTCCGCTATGGCCCCTCCGCCTCCGCCTCTTATGTTCACGCTGCCCTGACACAGGCCCATGAAACCGTTGCGTCCTGACTCCTCCTCCTCCTCCTCCTCCTCCTCCTCCTCCTCCTCCTCTTCCTCCTCGTCAATCTCCTCCTCCTTCCCCTCTGCCTCCTCCTTCTGTTCGGTCCTCCTCCTCCTCCTCCACCTCCTCCTCCTCCTCCTCCTCCTCCTCATCGTCATCGTCGTCATCATCATCATACTCATACGCATCATCATCAGCATCAGCATCAGCATCATCATCATCATCATCATCATCATCATCATCATCATCATCAGCAGCATCGTCATCGTCATCGTCATCGTCATCGTCATCGTCATCACCATCACCATCACCATCACCACCACCACCATCATCATCATCATCATCATCATCATCATCATCATCATCATCATACTCATCAGCATCGTCATCATCATCAGCATCACCAGCATAATCATCATCATCATCAGCATCATCCTCATCCTCATCCTCATCCTCATCCTCATCCTCATCATCATCAGCATCATCATCATCAGCAGCAGCAGCATCAGCATCAGCATCAGCATCAGCATCAGCAGCATCAGCATCAGCATCAGCATCTGCATCAGCATCATCATCATCATCATCAGCATCATCACCATCATCATCATCAGCAGCATCATCCATCCATCCATCCATCCATCCATCCATCCATCCATCCATCCATCCATCCATCCATCCATCCATCCATACTTCTCCGCCTCACTCACTGGACACAGCTTGCCGCAGGCGCTGCACGTGCAGCTGCGCTGGCAGATGCTGCCAGATGCAAGGATCAGCGGGCAGCAGGACTGAGACGATGGTGCCCAACCGCCCACGTGCTAAGTGAATCGGGTAGGCTCTCGGAGTCCGCTTGGGGTTTCTCCCACCTCACCGAGCAAGAGGCGACAGAAGTGCTGCTTGAGTCCACGAACGAGGAGTACCCTCAAGAGGCCCCTCCTGGACTCAACATGGCCTGGCATGCTCCCCACCAGCCCGATTTTTCTCCACTTCCGTATTGGCGGCTCGGCAGATGCTACAAATGCCGACAGCACGACTTTCGGGGCCAAGTTGCGGAGTTGGTCCCCACACGTGTCCGGCGAGACGATGCTCTCATATTGAACCTCTTTGGGGGCCGCTGCCGTCAAGGGGACGCGCCGTGGTAGCCCCGAAGAGATGCATACGACGGCTACGCTGAACAGAACGTCCCTCTCGACGGATGTCGCACACGGTGACCTGAGACCACGCGACACCATCGAGGAACGGGCCGCCCTCATCCGACACAAAAGATGACTACCTACCAGACCCCCCCAACCCAACCCGAAGACCCCAACTTCGGGTTGGGGGGGGTACGGGTTCCATATATGTTTTTTCAATGTTCCCCTACCCCCCCCCCACTGGAAATCGAGGATCAATTTGGGCCTTCGGGTTGGGCTGGGGTGGTTTTGTGGGTGGTGAAAAGAGAGCCTTGCTCACTGGAAGGGAGCACGTGCGAAACCTCAGGCGCTGCGCGACGGAATGAGGGGGCGGCGGATGAGGGAGGAGAGGGAGGAGGAGGAGGAGGAGGAGGAGGAGGAGGAGGAGGAGGAGGAGGGGAGGAGGAGGAGGAGGAGAGGAGGAGGAGGAGGGGGGAGGAGGAGGAGGGGAGGGAGGAGGAGGAGGAGGAGGAGGAGGAGGAGGAGGAAGGAGGGGGCCCCGCTCCGCTCGAGGCGCGCCTGCCCGGCAGCAGCAGCTGGACGCTGGCAGCGATCCTCGGAACCGACTCACGCTGCTGTCGGGAGGGCGTGTCAGGATCGGCACGCAGTGTATGCTGTTGTGCAGTCTGCGATTCGAGAAGACGGCGCAACTCCAGCTCCACGTTCCGAGGCAGAGCCCCACGACGCCGACCCCGAGGCAGGTGTCCAACTATTTCGACGTACCACGGCCTTGCACAGACCACGCCAGTCACATGCCTAACAAAAAAGCCCGACTCAGAATGGGAACGTTGGAGGAAGGCGAGGAGGAGGAGGAGGAGGAGGAGAAGGAGGGCTTTTCGTCCCTCCTCGTCCGCCCCCTCTCGGTCGCCAGCGCCTGCCACTCGGCCGTCCGACCCCACCGAAGCTCCGCCAGGAGCTCCCCTCCCCCCGGCCTCGGGCTTGGATGCCGCCTCCCCAGCCGCTGCAGAGGCCGCACCGACGCCACCACCTCCACCTCCTTCTCCTCCTCATTCGGGAGACTCTTCAGGGGGGGGGGATCCCATGGGGGGATAGGATCCCAGGGGCGGGATCCCATAGGATCCCCTGGGGATCCCATGGGGGGGGCAGGAGGGGGTCCCATGGGGGGGATCCCCTCCTGCCCCCCGCATGGGATCCCCCCCCATGGAGAGTCTCCCGACTCATCTCGTGTCAATCTCACTTCTGCCCAGCTCGGGCGCAGACCGCCTACACGGGGCGGTAGCGAGAAATCGGCGGCGAAGCCGCATTGCTCCATGCAATTTCACGACCGCTCTCTGGCCTGAGGATCGCTGAACCGTTTCCCGCCCAAAACTTTTCGGAACGTGTGGCCCCCGAGGCAGCGAGCACGACAGAGAATGATCAGCCCTTGTCCGACCGACCGACCCCTCCGCTCTCGCACTTCCTCCTCCCCGCTCCGCCCATCTGTTCCTCCCCTGCCCCGCATTCCTTCCCCCCCCCTCCCCCCGCTTCTTATTCCGCCCCGTCCCCGCGTCCCGCCCTCCTCTCGCAATCCCCCCAAATGTCTTCCGGCCTCTGCCCCGCAGCACTGCGGCGACGCCTGGCAACCCTGCTTCTCTCCGCGCCCGGGTGGCAAAGCGGCGGCCAGGCCAGCGACGACACCGACTCGCACACGCAACTCCTTACGTCCCCCCATCCACCCTCCACGTTCTCCCCTCCTCTAGGCAGCGCGCCCCGGGGGGAAACGAGAAGGGGCGGGCCTGCTCAGAAGGCTTGGAAGTCCCACGGCCTTCCGAAAAGTTTCCTAAGCCTTCCCCGAAGACGCAGAACACTTCTCACAAGGCGCGAGGGCTTCTGAGTAGTCCCACCGCCTTCTGAGCAGGCCTTATCCGCCTCGCGTCCCCCCCTCGCTCGCCGCCGAGAATGGGAGGGAATAAGGGTGTCCACCATACGCCCCCGTGGGGAGCTCGTCGGCGCGTTACTCCTCCGTCCTTACCCGGAGGCCTCGCTTCCCTTCAGCAGCGGCACGCTGCTGCGCCCCCCTGCGGCGACGTGTCGCTGATACCGCTGTCCCCCCCGCAGCCGAGGAGCAGGGCGGGCCGAGGGCATCGGGACGCTTCTGGACGTTCCTTCCACGCGGCGACAGAGACCCACAGAGGCTGCGACGTGTCCCCCACCACCTCCTCCGCCGACCCAAACCCCCGACGTCATGATTTTCTCATGACGTCGGCCCCCAGAGGTCTCGACCCGTTCCCCGGGACCGGTTCTTCGTGCCGAGTCGTCTTTTGGACGGTCCCGAGGCCCGGTAAGGGCCTCCAGAGGCCGAAAATCGCGAAAACCTCCCGTCGTGATTTTGTCATGACTCGAGGAGGTCTGGGGACGCCGACGCCGACGGCCCCCCGCCGCCCCGCCGAGCAGCGCCCGCGCCGCAGGCCGGCTTCGCCGCGGGGGCAGCCGCGGCGGCGGCCAGCTGGGAGCCCAGCGGCGCGCCTGCCCGCAGGGGGCCCCCCCTGCGCCCCGCCGCGGGCGAAGGGGCCGTGCGGGGAGGAGGAGGAGGAGGAGGAGGAGGAGGAGGAGGAGGAGGGGGAGGGGGAGGAGGAGGGGGGAGGAGGGGGAGGAGGAGGAGGAGGAGGAGAAGGAAGAGGAGGAGGAGGAGGAGGAGGAGGAGGGGGAATGGGACGCACAGACACATAGGAGTACTCTATTCGGCTCGGGCGAGAAGGGGGGGGATAGCAAAGGGGGGGGTTGAGGATCCGCTCCCGTAGCTGATTTTCCCGGCGCCTCCCGGCGCCGGAGGCGGCTATGTATCGAGAAACGGGCCCCTCGGTGAGGCCGAAACCAGCTGCATGCAGCAAATTTCATAACCCCCCCTTTCCCAATCCCCCCCTTTCGCCCGGCCCGATATATGTCATCCTTGGAGGTGCGCGTCCGACCCCGAACATCTAGTATACCCGTCTGGTAGTAGATCGTTTCCCGAGCGGGGTGGCCAGAAAGCGCCCGCCACGACGCATCTACCTGTACGACCACCCTTCGGGTGATAAGGAGCTTGCGGGGGGGGGGAGAGAGGGGTGGGAGCCAACATCTGATTCAATCGATATCACTCAACGGGACACCACGGGACACCACGGAACACTTGTCGATCTCACTATCGATCTCACTCAACGGGACACCACGGGACACCACGGGCCACCACGGGACACCACGGAACACCGCGGGACACCCCTCGATCTCACTATCGGTCTCACTATCGATCTCACTATCGATCTCACTCAACGGGGCACCACGGGACACCCACCACATCGATGTCACTATCGATCTCACTATCGATCTCACTCAACGGGACACCACGGGACACCACGGGACACCTGTCGATCCCACTATCGATCTCACTATCGATCTCACTTTTCGGGACACCACGGGGCACCACGGGACACTGGCGGGACACCGCGGGCCACCGGCCGCCAGAGGAGAAACATGTGGTCCAGCCGCGGCCCAGCCACAGGAGGATTTCGGGACACCAGCGGGACATCGGCGGGACACTGGCGGGCCAGCTGCCGCCGGAGGAGAAACATTTGGTCCGGCCGCGGCCCAGCCACAGGAGGATTTCGGGACACCAGCGGGACACCGGCGGGATTTCCTCTCGCCCGCTCACGCAGCTTCGCCTCGCCCGCACGCACGCACGGCACGCACGACACGAATCCGAACCCGAAACCGAAATCGTCGGACTCACCCCAAACCTCCGGCATGCATATATATATATATATATATATACATATATATATATAACTCAGCCGACGTGCTGAGGCAACAACCCATTCACCGCCATAGCAAGTCTGAACTGATTACCAACTGAATACTGTTCTGCAAACAAAGAGGAATGGAAACTGTGTGGATGGAGTCGGGTGGGGTTGCTAATTCGATGATGCTGGCCAGAGGGTGGAATGAACATTGGATAGGATTTCAAATGAAGGGGCAGGGATGAGTACCACGTGCCAATGGAGTGGGCACGTACTGATCATGAACTGAGAACGGAGTGGTAATGAATCCCAGCAGCCCTCTTGGTGGAGGTGGCATGGCGGCTCTTGCCTTCCATCGGTCAACTGTTTCCCATTAGAGGAGCTTCCAAACCCTCCTCCTCCTTCTCCTCCTCCTCCCCCTCCTCCTCCTCCTCCTCCTCCTCCTCCTCCTCCTCCTCCTCCTCCTCCTCTCCTTCTTAAAAAATATCATCATTATTAATGATATGTATGATTTTGAAATGTAGCACGGTTGCTTTTATACTCAATATTAGTATGCCCCTATCTCCATACTGAATTCGTTACCTCACGCCATGGCTTGACCCCGCTCTTCTAGGAGGGAGAGGGGAGGGGGCCACGGAGAGGGCGGAGGAAGAGGAGGACAAGCAAGAAGGATGATGGACGAGCAGGGGGAGGAGCAGGGATAGAGAAGAGGAGGAGGGGGAGGAGGACGAGGAGGAGGAGGAGGAGGAGGAGGAGGAAGAGGGGGAGAAGGAGGGGGAGGAGGAGGAGGAGGAGGAGGAGGAGGAGGAGGAGGAGCAGGAGGAGGAGGAGGATGGGGAGGGGAGGAGGGCAGGAGGGCAAGGAAGGAGGAGGAGAAAAAGAGAGAGTCGAGCGGGACGAGGGAAGCGGAGGTGAGCAGGATGCGGCCACAGCTGCGCTTCCACGGGAACGCGTCCGGAACTCGGAGAAATTGCAGCGACCAGGTTTCCCGCGAGACGGAGGCGAGAGGAGGATGTGCATGGAGGAGCATGCAATATGGGTACGGTCGGACCTAAGATAGAAACACGTCCTGACGAAGATGAGACCCTCCGCCGGCCAAACTGAAAAACATCCGAAGGCAATGTACACAATGATAAACAACAGACGCGAATAACATTAGGTTCCCATGCCCGAGCCGACCTCGATCTTATACCTCGGTCCGACCGTAAGGCAGGAGGGAAAAGCGACTGGGAGAGAACGAATCGGCGGATGAGGAGGACGAAGCAGGCAGAAGGGAGGGCGAGGAGGGGAGAGGGCAACAGGATGAGAGCGACGATGAATAGCATCATATAAAGCAGGAAGAGCCATGATATAATCCTACCAGCCTTTCAGGGCGTAGTTGGTTTGGGGCGTCTCCTCTTGAAACCCCCTTTCTTCCACTTCGGCGAGGGGTATACCCCTCCCCCCACCCCTTCCACTGGACCTGGACGGGGCGCCCTGCGATTGATTAGAGCGTCCAAGACAGAAGGACTCGGCGAGAAGGCACAACTCACTGATTTTCTGGAGGCTTGAATCTATGTTGGCCTGCTGGGGGGGGGGATCCCACCAGCCCTTTGGGCGAAGGTGGTCTAACGATATCTTCTTTTCTTGTCCGAACGCACTCTGCTCTTCAGGAGGTTTACCGCCTCCCCCCTGCCCGAGATTTTTGTTGTGTGGGGGGGTTAGGGCCCTCAAGCTGGCCCAATATGGCTCCAATATGGCCTTCGATGCTGCAAGATTGCTTCCAAGATGGCTCAAGATCGCCGACGATGCTTCAAGATAGCTTCCAACATTTCCCCAAGGGGCCCGACGAAGGCCACAAGATGGTCACAAGTGCTGTCGGAGCCCACTCTGGATTCTCCCAAGAAGGCAAACTCCTTCAATAACCTTAGGAACTCACTGGTGTGTGCCTTCTTGCGTGTTCGCTTCAGATGAGGTTTTGAGGCCGCAAGATGGCCCCGAGAGAGGCCCAAGAGGCATCCAAGAGGCTCCCAAAACAGCCCGAAGAACGCCCAAGATCGCCCTACGGGCCCCCCAAGGAATGATTTCGAGGGCCACAGAGGGGGGCTAAACCGTAGGACGCCCCTCCTTTGATCGGCGGCTTCCAAGATGGCCTCAAGAGGTTCTCCAGGGCTCCCAAGGGGCCCTGTAGAGAGCCCCAAGAGGGCCCCGAGGCCTCTCAAACGAGCCCCAAGAAGAAACAAGCCCTACGATGGCTCCAAGAGGCGATGCTGATGTTTCTGTCCTTGTCCTCGTTGTCCTCCTCCTCCTCCTACTCCTCCTCCTCGTCCTTCCCCTCATCGTTGTCAGTTTCCGTTTCCTCCTCCTCTTCCTCGTCGTCGTGGTCGTCGTCATCATCGTCATCGTCGTCCTCCTCCTCCTGCTCCTCTTTCTCCTCCTCATGTTCCTCTTCCTCCTGTTCCTCCTCCACTTCCTCCTCCTTCTTCCCTCGCCCCCAAGCAGACCCCAGGGATAACCCGAAGGGGTTATCCAAGGCCACCCCCCGGCTCCCAGAGATCTCTTTGTTCACTTTGGTTGCCCACTTTGGTTCCCTACATGTTTTTTCGTCAATTTGCCCCGTCAACTCTCACGGACAGGTTGTTTGAAAAGGGCTGGTGGGTATACTTTTTCCCAACCCTCCGTGGTAGGGTACTCGTTTTGAATAGAGCACTGCGGTCTCCAAGTCTCCTCCCGCTCCTCCTCCCGCTTCCCGTCTCCCGCTTCCGCTTTGCCTCCTCTTGCCTTGCGCGAACCTCGCCGTCCCTGGGGGGCTGTGATCTGCGACGCTGTCGCCACTTTCGAAGGCTGCTGGTGGGTCCTGCGGAATGAAGCACCGCGGGGATCTGAACGAGACCTCGCCGTCCGTTGGGGGCTGCGATCTGCGATACTGCCGCCACTGTCGAAGGCTGCTGGTGGGTCCTGCGGGGTGAAGCGCCGCGGGGATCTGAGCGAGATCTCGCCGTCCCTGGGGGGGCTGCGATCTGCGACGCTGTCGCCACTTTCGAAGGCTGCTGGTGGGTCCTGCGGAGTGAGGCACCGGGGGGATCTGAGCGAGATCACGCCGTCCCTGGGGGGCTGCGATCAGCGACGCTGTCGCCACTTTCGAGGGCTGCTGGTGGGTCCTGCGGAGTGAGGCACCGCGGGGATCTGAGCGAGACCTCGCCGTCTCTGGGGGGGCTGCGATCTGCGACACTGCCGCCACTCTGGAGGGTTGCTGGCGGGTCCTGCGGAGTGAGGCACCGCGGGGATCTGAGCGAAACCGCGCCGTCCCTGGGGGGCTGCGATCTGCGACATTGCCGCCACTGTCGAAGGCTGCTGGTGGGTCCTGCGAAATGAGGCACCGCGGGGGTCTGAGCGAACGACAGTGTCGCCACTTTCGAGGGCTGTTCGTGGGTCCTGCGGGGTGGGTCACCGCAAGGATCTGAGCGAGACCTCGCCGTCCCTGGGGGGCTGCGATCTGCGACACTGTCGCCACTGTCGGGGGCGGCTGGTGGGTCCTGCGGGGTGAGGCACCGCGGGGTCTGAGCGAGACCTCGCCGTCCGTGGGGGCTGCGATCTGCGACGCTGTCGCCACTTTCGGGGGTTACTGGCGGGTCCTGCGGAGTGAAGCGCCGCAGGGGTCTGAGCGACACCTCGCCGTCCCTGCGGGGGCTGCGATCTGCTACATTGTCGCCACCTTCGAGGGCCGCTTGTGGGTCCTGCGGGGTGGGGCACCGCGGGGATCTGAGCGAGACCTCGCTGTCCCTGGGGGGCTGCGATCTGCGACGCTGTTCCGTTTTCGAAGGCTGCTGGTGGGTCCTACGGAGTGAGGCACCGCGGGGATCTGAATGAGACCTCGCCGTCCCTGGAAGCTGCGATCATCGACGCTGTCGCCACTTCCGAGGGTTGGGTGGGTCCTGCGGTGTGAGGCATCGCGGGGGTCTGAGCGAGACCTCGTCGCCCCTGGGGGCCGGCAATCTGAGCGAAACCTCGCCGTCCCTGGGAAACTGCGATCTGCGACATTGTCGCTCTTTCCGAGGGCCGCTGGCGGGTCCTGCGGAGTGAGGGGCCGCGGGGGTCCGGGCGACACCTCGCCATCCCTGGGGGGCTGCAATCTGCGACGCTGTCGCCACTGTCGAGGGCTGTTGGTGGGTCCTGCGGAGTGACGCACCGCGGGGGTCTGAGCGAAACCTCGCCGTCCCTGGGGGGCTCCGATCTGCGACGCTGTCGCCACTCGAAGGCTGCTGGTGGGCCCTGCGGAAGCACCTCTGGGATCCGAGCGAGACCTCGCCGTCCCTGGGGGGCTGCGATCTGCGATACTGTCGCCACTGTCGGGGGCTGCTGGTGGGTCCTGCGGACTCAGGCACCGCGGGGATCTGGGCGAGACCTCGCCATCCCTGGGGGGCTGCGATCAGCGACGCTGTCGCCATTTTCGGGGGCTGCTGGTGGGTCCTGCGGAGGCACCGTGGAGATCCGAGCGAGACCTCGCCGTACTTGGGGGGGCTGCGATCTGCGACGCTGTCGCCACTGTCGAAGGCTGATGGTGGGTCCTGCGGAGTGAGACACCGCGGGGATCTGAGCGAGACCTCGCCGTCCGTGGGGGGCCCTGGAAAACTGCTGCGGGATGCCTTAGTCGCAACGGGCGCATGGTACAGCCAACGGGGGTGATTTGTGAAACAGACCATTTGCCGGGCGACGGCCATAACGTTGCGCCTACACATGCCCCGCGGGAGCTCTCAGGAGCTGCTGTGGGATGCGTTGGGTGCAACAGGGGTGATTTGTTATTACGTAGCCACTACATCTTGATCGGGGGCCTGCGAGCCTTCCGATTGCTTTAAAATTGCATGCGTCCATGTTACGTCATCGCCCCCGTTGTAGCAAGCCTGATGTACGTATGCCCCGCATTGCGCAAGGGTTGGGTACGTCGCAAGAGTATGTGTTGGCAATGTTTTGGCACGCGGGCGCGCGAAACCAAATCGGAAGCCGAGCACGCCGGGGCGGGCCGCGCCGTAGCGAAGGAACAAATCGCGAAGTGAACAGCGTCCGCCAGCTGGTGGAGATCTTTTTCCCGTCGCAGCCGCAAGCGAAAGCGCAGCGAAGGCGCATGCGGCGGCAGAGGTCAAGCTGGGCTACAGGCAAAACCTAATTGCCCAGCGCACGCTCACGGCTGCCGAGGCTGCCGCCGAGGGAAGCTGGGGGGCGCCGCGGGCTGCAGGCAGACTGCGAAAGCTGCCAGGAACGCCAGGCGGCCAGCGCGCGGGCAACCCAGAGGCGGGGCCACCAGGAAGAGCATGAATTGAACCTTGTCGCACCAGGCGCCAGAGGTCGACGCGCCGCAAGCGTGGCGAAGCGCGGGGTTGCGTAAACAGTCCAACCTGCTAGGCTGCAGGTTAACGGGGACGGACACACATGTCAGACCAAGAAGGCTGAACCATCCCTGAGCACACCAGTAGGGCAGCGTCCCACCAAGCCGGCGGCGTCGGCAGACGCGGCCAGACTGCGGCGGTGTCTGGAAACCAGAGGCCAGGGAAGTTCAAGCACTCTAGCCAGAGCTGGTGAACGCGCGCGTCACCTGAACGCCAGGGTGTCTCAGGCTCCACGGGGCCAGAATGAAAACCACCAGGCGCAAGGAACAGATGAGAAGTGCCGCAAGCAGCTGAGGGGTTGATGTAACCTCAGGCCGGGCTGGTGGGGATACGCGATGCGCGAAGAACTTACGACCCCCCTTGTTTGATGGAATTCCTCTAAGATGGCCCTAAGACGGGCTCACAGCAGTGCCCCGAGAGGGCCCCAAGTGGCGCCCAGGAGGTCACAAGAGGCCCCCAAGGGGTCCCCAAGAGGTCCCCAAGAGATCCCCAATAGGTCCCTCCGAGGTGCCGAAGACGCTCCAAGAGGCCTCTGGGGCGCCCCAAGAGAACCCCAAGAAGCTCAAGAAACATCAAAAGAGAAAACAAAGAGCCCTCTGGCCTTTCTGGTCGCCGTCCTCCTCTCCCTCCTCGCCCCCATCGGCGACATTCTCCTCCTCCCTCCAACCCTTGCCCATTCCCCTTCTCTGCCTCCTCCTCCTCCGCCTCCTCCTCCTCCCCCCCCCCTCTCCTCGTCCTCCTCGTCCTCGTCTTCATCCTCGTGCTCGTCCTCCTCCTCCTCCTCCTCCTCCTTCTTTTCCTCCCCAACGTGAGACACTCGATTTGGCTCAAGATCGGTCCCTGGACCCCTCCCAGGGCCCAAACGCACCAGTTGTTCACGCTGCGTCCAGCCGTGGCGACGGGGAGGCCCCTCGAAGCCGCAAAGGGCAACAAGGCGACCATTGTTCCACCCTTGCCCCCCGACCGATGCAAGCTCATCGCTGACGGAGGGTCGAGGGGGCGGCGCTTCGACGCCGTTTCTTCGCGCGCAGATGGCCGAGCGCGCTCATCGACGGCGTGACAGCGATGTCCGGCCGCCAGTCTGGAGGCGCCCAGGACGTCTGACTCAGGAGACGATGCTAGGAGCCTTTCGTCATCCCCTGAGTGGTCGCTATGCTCCTCCTCCTGCTCCTTCTCCTCCTCCTCCTCCTCCTCCTCCTGCCCTCCGTCCGTCCCTCCCTCCCCCCCTCCTCCTCTCTTCCTCCGCCTCCTCCTAATCCCCCTCCTCCTCCTCCTCCTCATCCCCTCTCCTCCTCCTCCTCCGCTTCATGGATCCCCCCTCCGTCTCATTATTCTCCTCTCCTCCTCCTCCTCCCCTCCTCCTCCTCCTGCTCCTCCTCCTCCTCCTCATCCTCCCTCCCCCTCCGCCTCCTCCTCCTCCTCCTGCTCTCGCCTCCTCCCCTCCTCGTCGTCCTCCTCCTCCCTCCTCCTCCTCCTCTCCTCCTCCCCTCCTGCCTCCTCCTCCTCCTCCCCCTCCCTCCTCCTCCCCCCTCCTCCTCCTCCTCCTTCTCCTCCTCCTCCTCCTCCTCCGCCTCCTCCTCTTCCTCCTCTTTTGTGCAGCACCGCCGCAGAACAAACTGCTCTGTCGGGCAAGGGGGGCGGGGTGCACCGCCCTGGAAAAAAAGGATGCAACCCGGCTCAGAATCCATCCGTGGAGCATCCTGGGGTCCATCGGGGTCCATGCGGCGCACTCATTTACCCTGGGTCTGGTTCACATGCCCCCCCAAGGCCCGAAAGCGGCCCTCGGGGGCCTAAGCGACGATCAAAGAGGACTGCGGATCAGCACGTCGACGAAAAGCACATTCATGTTCCAGAGCGGCGTGGTAAGCCGGAAAGGCCACAGGAGGATGGCACGCAAGATCTGTGGGTCACAAATGCAAAAGGCAAGGGGGAAGGAGGGGAAGGGGGAGAGGAGGGGGAAAAGGAAGAGGACGAGGACCAGAAGGAACTCACATCGCATTTACGACGTTGCCATACACCCTCCCGTCCCGCGTCCCCTATTCATAGGTCCATACACGAGTTCCTCCTCACATCGAATGTGCGCGGCGCTAGAGCGAGACTTGTATCGTTAACAGAGGCCGCTTTCCATCTTTGACAATGGTCCAAACGTTGAAAGTACCAGGCTCCCATACGCTCAGCGAATACACGCTTCCAATGAATATGATGATGATGATGATGATGATGATGATGATGATGATGATGATGACGATGATGATGATGATGGTGATGATGACGAGGACGACAGACAGGATCGGGCCGTTACCAGGAGGCGATCCATCAAAAAAGGAGCCACATTTCAAGAGCATAAAAAAGCAGCCCATAGAAAGCATCCTAATCTGGGCCTCGTTTCTTGATGAGCAGGTGGGGTTACGTGTTTGACAATGTGGCCCTTCTTACCCATCAACCTTGGGCGGTCATCGGCCGTCTTCTGACGGTCTTCGGCGGTCCTCGGTGCGACAAGAAGCCGGCTGCGCTTGGGGATCCATGATCGAACGCCCAAAGGCACGACGAGAGCCGCACGACGCTTCACGAGCCGGAGCCCGAGGAAGCAGGAGGACCACGACGAGCAGCAGGAGGACGAGCGGGCGAGCAGAAGCAGCACGAGGAGCACACGAGAGGGCGACGACCACGACCGGGTGGAGAGCTCCGGCGGAGCACGGGCGGAGCGGCGGGGACGAGGCGCGCGCGCCGCGCTTCTCCCGAGCAGCGCGGCCCGGCGGCGGTAAGGTCATGGGGGCCTACTTGCCCTGCCGTGCCGCGTAGTGCCCCGTGTGGTACCCGGAGTAGTACCTGCAGCAGGCCAGAGGACCGCCCGGCCAACAGGCGCCCCGCACGAGCGACTCCCCTCCGCAGGAACCCTCCTAGATGGGGCAGGGTGAGGCAGGGTCGGAAATCCGTGCTGCATCGTCGACACATCACTGGTGCATCGGCGATGCATCGGCGACGCATCGGGGACGTCGGCGTGGCAACAACAGGGCTCCGCATCGAGCCGCATCGCCGATGCATCGGGGATGCGGCGCGATCCTTCAACCCCACATACTCCGACCCGACCCGGGAGGCCGAGCTACCTGCATGCTAGAGGACCACCCTCACAACAAGCACCCCTATACACGCGGAGCCCCTTAGTGGAGGCGCCCATTGGGGGAATCGAACGGGGCAGGGCAGCTTGGTAAACACCCTGGACAGCTCAGCAAACGCAGGTCATGGGGGAGGGGTGTTTTTTCCTCCCTCGAACTGGAAAAACGAAACCGATACCAATAGCTCTGCTCCCTCCTGGATATCTCCCTCGCACGGCGCTTTCTGGCCCAGGGGCGAGTCTGCAGGAGGCCCACAAAGGGCGAGGAGGGGTGGGCATACGGCCTCGGCGCGACTGCGTGCACCGCAAGCTCTCCCGAGGCCCAGACTCGCCAGCATCTGCAGCTGGACGCTGGCCGCGGCGACGAGAACCTCCAAAAACGCCCCCAAATGATATGAAACGAAGGCGCCGTCGCAGTCGGAATCGGTCCCTTCCTCTGAGCGGATATCAGATCATCACTCGGGCCTCTGCTGGCGGCCTTTCGGGATACGACTCGGGCACCCCCCGAGCACTCGGGCCTTTGCTGGCGACCGCTCAAGAACACCTCGGCAAGGCGCAACTGCTGGACAACATCGAAGAACCAAAACCGACGAAAACTTCTGGGCCAGCCTGCATCGGAGGATGAGGAGGACAGGGCGGAGATAGGAAGAGAGGAAAGAGCAGAGAGAGGATGGAAGGAGGAGGAGGATAAGGAGGAAGAGGACGAAGAGGAGGAGGACAGGGTGGAGGATGGGGAGAGAGGAAAGAGCAGAGGGAGGACGAGAGGAGGAGGATGAGGAGGAGGAGGAGGAGGAGGAGGAGGAGCAGGAGGAGGAGGAGGAGGAGGAGGAGGAAGAGCAGCAGCAGCAAGGAGAGAGGAGGAGGAGATGGGAGGCAGAGGAGGAGGGAGGAGGAGGGAGGAGGAGGAGGAGGAGGAGGAGGAGGAGGTGGAGGAGCAGCTCGAGAGGGACCAGGCCGCCAGCAAGCTCGCGAGCGCGTCCTCATCCACGGAGCCGGCGGCCTGGCCGTCCGTGGCACACGGCAGGAAGGGGCTGCCTGCTGGCGGGCGGGCGGGGGCGGCCAGGGCCTGCGCCCGTGTCGCCGCGGGGGGGCCCCCCGGCCCTCCCTCTCCACTCTGACTACTCCAGATTTCGTAATAAAAACCCAGGGGGGTCTCATTTCGGGGGGGGGGGTCTCTGCCAGGCTATCTTGGAGGGCCTGGGGGGTCTGGGGACGATGCTTTGGAGGGTTCTCCCACGGGGGAGGTCTGAGCCGCGCCAGTGGGAGAGAGTGCAGTGTCGCAACAGGGGGGGGCGGGCGGAGGGGGGAGGGCCCCGGGGCCGTGCACCACCGGACTCGGGATGGAGAGCCGGTCCCAGGGAGCAGGGGCCGGGAGCTCCAGGGGTGCGCGCTGCGAACACAGAAGGCACGACGGCGGAGTCCTGGGCTCGGCCCAGAGGCAGTGCGCTTGCCCTCCTGGCCAGGCCAAGAGGGCGCGCACCCAGTCGCGCGCGGGAGCGAAGCCGTGTCCGCGGCCTCGCAGGTCAGGACCCTGGGCTGCGACCCCGCGGGCGCGGAGCGTTTCTTCGCGGACGCCCCGCGCGGAACGAAGCCGTGCGACCGCGTATCCGCGGGACCGCACCCCAAATCCAGGCCACGAGGGCGTGAGTATGGGTACGTCTGCCACTCGTGGTCTTTGACGACCTGACTTTTTGGATCCTGGCGTTTTCTTCTGGCAGCGGACTCTGGGGCCCTCTGGCCAGGCCCGATGGAGATCAAGCATGCATCGGGGACGGAAAACTGCCGCTGCGGAAGAAGTCGGGACATCTGGGGGGCAGGGGACAGGGCGGAGGGGCGACCATCCGTATGGTAAAGGCGTGGATGTAAAGATGCGGATGGCTCAGGACGCGTTCTGGGAATTCTGGACTTTCCAGCGGCCCTCAGCCGTTCGTACTCGGCCGATCGTCCATGATAGGCCTCGGCAAAAATACAACCAGGAAGCCCTGTATGATTATCATTTGTCTCGCTCATCCAGTCGTCTAGCTACGGCGCGCTCGTGTCGTGGAGACGCGCGCGGTGTCGTCTGACACCGCGCGGATCGCTCAGCCTTACCCGATCGCTGCTTCCCGATATTGCAGCATGCAGCAAAGCTAGGAGGAGGAAGAGGAGGAGGAGGAGGAAGAGAAGGAAGAGGAGGACAGGGTGGAGGACAGGGAGAGAGGGAAGGGCAGAGGGAGGAGGGGAGGAGGAGGAGGAGGATGAGGAAGAGGAGGAAGAGGAGGAGGACAGGGTGGAGGATAGGGAGGAGAGGAAAGAGCAGAGGGAGGAGGGGAGGAGGGGAGGAGGAGGAGGAGGAGGAGGAGGAGGAGGAGGAGGGGGAGGAGGAGAGGTGAAAAGCAGCAGGAAGAGGAGGAGGAGGAGGAGCAGATGGAGGCAGAGGAGGAGGAGGCGGAGGGCGGAGGAGGAGGAGGAGGAGGAGGAGGAGGAGGAGGAGGAGGAGGAGGAGGAGGAGGAGGAGGAGGAGGAGGAGGAGGAGGGAGGAGGAGGGGGGCGCTGGGGGGGCAGCAGGAGCAGCCCGGGAGCGCGGGAGGACGGAGCGGTCGCCCCGCCCTCCCGCGGCGCTGGTGCCGCCTCCACGCCGACACGACGCCAGCGTCTGCAGCACGCTGGGCCAGGCGGTGGCGCCCAGGCGCCAGCGTCTTCGGCGCCCGAATTATCCTGGGTAACTCGGGTCCGGGGTAACGCGGGCTTGGATTCCCGAAAAGCGAACCCGAGTTAGCCCTGACCCGAGTTACCCCTGATGATTTGGGGCTCTGGACGCCCGAGTTATCCGGGGTAACTCGGGCCCAGGGTAACTCGGGTTCGGAATCCCGAAAAGCGAACCCGAGTTAGCCCTGACCCGAGTTACCACTGATGATTTGGGGCTCTGAGCATCTGGCGGCAAGTGGCAGGCGTCTCCTGGCCAGCTCCATCTCCTGGGGGTGCTCGCCTGGCAACCGGGGGCGCGCAGACACGGATGGGCGATCCATGGGTGTGGCGCGCGGTCTCCAAATCCATGGACCGGGGGGGGGGCCCTCCCCAAGATGCCCTCCCATGGAAACGGGACCCGTCGCTAATCCACGCCGCCTTGATCCATGTTCGCGATCGCCCGAGTCAAGGCGCGCGCCGTGGCTGGGAGAGCAGGACACAAAAGAAAAAACGCAACTGGAACTCCGCGCGGGTCTCTTGGGATGGCGCCGGACCGCCCCCCCCCCCCCTGCGCGCTCTGCATGGGCGCCAGGAGAGGGGGACCCCCGGCCACGTGAAGGCGCACGCCTCTTGGGGGTTCCTCCTCCTCCTCCTCCTCCTGCAACTCCTCCTCCTCTTCCTCCTCCTCCTCCTCATCCTCCTCCTCCTCCTCCTCCTCCTCCTCCTCCTCCTCCCCCTCCTCCTCTTCCTCCTCCTCCTCGAATCATTCGACCATGCAGGCGCGCTGCACGATGGCACCGAGCCGCCCCAGAGGCCCGAGGCCCGAGGGCCCCGCCGGGGCGCGGGCCCGGTGTCGGCGCAAAGGCGCCGAGTCTCGGCGGCCGCGCTGCGTCGGCGGAGCTGGCGCCTGCACCTCCCCGCCCTGGCGGGGGGCGCCCGAGGCGGCCCTGGCCCAGGGCTCGAGGAGGAGGAGGAGGAGGAGGAGGAGGAGGAGGAGGAGGAGGAGGAGGAGGAGGAGGAGGAGGAGGAGGAGGAGGGGGAGGAGGAGGAGGAGGAGGAGGAGGAGGGAGGAGGAGGAAGGAGGAGGAGGAGGAGAGGAGGAGGAGGAGGAGGAGGGGAGGAGGAGGAGGAGGAGGAGGAGGAGGAGGAGGAGGAGGAGGGGAGGAGGGAGCGGGAGGAGGAGGAGGAGGAGGGAGGGGAGGAGGGGGAGGGAGAGGGAGGAGGAGGAAGGAGGAGGAGAGGAGGAGGAGGAGGAGGAGGAGGAGGAGGAGGAGGGAGGAGGAGGAGGAGGGAGGAGGGAGGAGGAGGAGGAGGAGGGACACACACTACAGAGACCTACTACTACTGTACGTCCTCCTCGGAGGCGCGCGTCCGGCCCGAACACATATAGTATGCCCATCTTGTAGTAGATCGTTTTCCCCGAGAGGTGTGGCCAGAGAGCGCCCGCCACGACGCGTATACTAGAAGATTTCGTTGTGCGCGCGGCGCCCCTGGGGGGGGCGACGCACATGTAGTATAAGTATGTTGGGTTGACGCCGATTGTCCTGGAGCCCCCCGGAGGCCCTCCGGGCCTCGTGAGGTGTGCTCAGGAGGCCACCCGGACCTCCCTGGGGAAGCGCGCCCCTGACTTGCTCATCACGCCGACCACCACAGGTCTCGACCCATTCCACGGGACTGGCTTTTCGTCCTTAGTCGTTGTTTGACGGTCACGGGGCTCGGCAAAGGCCTCTGGAGGCCGAAAACAGTTCCAAACTTAGGTCGGGCGTGTCCCCCTACAGGGGCATTTCCGACGAAAACTTTTAAAACAATCGAATAATACTCCGGAATGATCATAAAATATGTTCAAAAAGTCCCCGGACTATTTGTTGGACTATTTTTGAATATTCCTCCTGTAGAGGGACGGGCACGACTTAATTCCAAGCCCTCTGTCGTGATTTTTGTCATGGCCTGCGAGGGTCTGGATACCATGGCCACGCGCCCCTGCCCCCGAGGAGCCGGCGGCGCTTTCGCTGCCCGTGTGGAAGAGGGGGGAGCAGGGGGAGGAGGGGCAGGAGGGGGAAGGAGGGGGAGGGGGAGGAGGGGGAGGGGAGGGAAGGAGGGGGGGAGCAGACGAGGAGAAGTGGATCAGAAGGAAGAGGAGGAGGAGGAGGAGGAGGAGGAGGAGGAGGAGGAGGGGGAGGAGGAGGAGGAGGAGGAGCAGGAGGGGACGCGCGTGGCCATGGGCTCCAGCCCTCGACGAGGGAGGGCCGAGCGCCCCCCTCCGCGCTCCGCGCGGGCGCGCCGCGCGGGCGCGCCGCGCGGCCTGGCGCAGGCCCGCCGTGCAGCAGCGCTGGCGCGGGGGCCGCGCCGGCGTAGAGGGGCACGCCGCCGGCCAGCCACCCCACGGGCTGCGGGCAGCGCCAGGGCGCCGCCTGGGCGGAAGGAAGGCCCCCTGAGATCGCAAGGGGGGGGCCAGACGCACCCCAGAACGATTCCTCGGGGGCCCCACCTCGGAGCGCTGCGTCGTGACGCCCACCGTGGCTGGAACCGTGGCCGCTGCGACCCCTCACGGGAGGTACATCGTCCTGGGGGTTACGTTGGGCCCTTCCCAACAAATAGGGTCCGAGTAAAGTAGCTTGGAAGATCGCGCCGCATCCGCGATGCATCGCCGATGCGTTCGGGATACATCGGCGACGTCGGCGTGGAGAAAATTTGGCTCCGCGTCTACCCGCATCGCCGATGTACCGGCGATGCGACGCGATCCTCTGACCCCATCTAACAACCAGAAACCTGGAAAACCCCCAACAATGGAAAATTGGATGTTCGGAGGCCTTCTAGACGGACTGGCGTCCCACTGATAGTGGAACATTATTATTGATCGTGGCACCCGCCGCACAACAACGACGACGACGACGACGACGACGACTACGGCGAGATGAAGAATCAGAAGGTGAGCAACGCCTTCGGCGACGAGTTTGCTGATCTATAGTGCAATCATCTTACAAACATGCTCAGTATTCCTTCGTCGTGGAGGCAGCCCAGGGAACATTATTTCTTGACAGGACGACCCCCCAACAGTATCCATGCCCGGCCAATACTAATGGGAAAATCATGCCCACCACGACGACGACGATTATGACTACGATTACGACTACGATTAGACTGCGATTGCGACACAACCGCGATAAAAACCATGCCAACAATCACGACTACAAAAACAACAACTGATTCCTATTGCAATGCCCGTGAGAAGATGCTCACAAATCGTCTTGCGAGCAGTGTATCCCATAATATATGCTTCCCAGGGACAAAGAGACCCCCAAAATCATCCAGCCCGCACAATAGAGGGAAAATGATCTCCGCCGCGGCGACGACGACGACGACGACGATAACAACCACGCGGAGGAGCAGGAACAAAAGCAGGAGGAGCAGGAGGAGGTGGGGGAGAAGAAGGAGGAGGCGGAGGAGGGGGAACAGCAGCAGCAGGAGGAGGAGAAGGAGGGGTGAAGGTGTTTCCCGCCGGGAGAACGGGGGCGCAAAACCAAAGACCTTGTCAAGTTACTTCGGCCCCGTCTGGGAGGCCCGAGTCCTGCCAGGCCCCACGATCGACGGCAACGTCTAGGCCGCGTGCCCTCGCGGTCTGGGGCGCAGACGAACCGCAGGGGTGCACGCGATGCCCAACGGAGCCGCCCCGCTTCCACGGGGTCGCGGCCCAGGGAGTCCCGACCGCGAGGCCGTGCACGTGGACCGGTTGTGTCGCGCCGCCTGCGCGAAAGGAACCCGACCCAGACGTCTGACATCTTAGACAGGGGAGAGGAAAGAAGGCCGATCGTCCTCCTGCTCCTTCTCCTCCTCCTCCTCCTCCTTCTCCTCCGCCTCCTCCTCCGCCTCCTCCCCCGCCTCCCACGCCTCCGCCTCCGCCTCCGCCTCCGCCTCCGCCTCCGCCTCCGCCTCAGCCTCCGATCCTCCTCCTCACTCCTCCCTCCTCCTACATCACCTCCTCGTCCTCCTCCTCAAATTCCTCGTCCTCGTCCTCCGCTCCGCCTCGCCTCGCCTCCGCTCCTCATCCCCCCTCCCCCCCTCCTCCTACTCCTCCTCTCCTCCTCCTCTTTTTCCTCGGCCTCCGCTCCGCCTCCGCCTCCTCCTCCTCCTCCTCCTCCCTCCTCCTCCTCCTCTCCTCCTCCTCCCTCCTCATCGCCCTCTCCTCCTCGCCCTTCCTTCCCTCCTCGCCGCCCACTCCTCCCCTGCCGCGCCCCTCCCTCCAAGCCCCCGCCTCCCCCCCCCCTCCCGCCCCCCCCTCCCCCTTGCCTCCTCCGCACCCCCCGCCGAGCGAGGCCCAGCGCGCCCCGCCTGGGCCACCCCGGCGGCCCAGGGCGCTGCCAGGCCGCTGGCGCAAGCCGCCGAGGCCCAGCGCGCCCCAGCGCAGCTTGCGGCGCGGCCCCCGCGTGCGGCACGGGCGCCGCCGCGCGCCCGCGCCGCCCCACCGCCTCGAGCTTCGGCTGCCGCCGCCCCGGCCGCGCCCGCGGCCTCCGAGGGCTGGACGGGCCGTTCGCTGCCGGAGGGGCGCCGCCGCAGCGCCGACGGTTTCGCCGCCGGGCCGGCCGCGGCCGCGGCCGGCGCCGCGGGGCGGGGGCCGGCCGCCCGCGGCGGCGCGCCGCGGTGGCGGCAGGCCGCCCAGCCGCGCCGCCTGGGCCTCGGCCTCGGCGAAGTACTCCGCGCACTGGCGGTAGTCCGCGGAAGCCCCCACGAGCGGGAGTTGGTGATGATGGTGATGGTGATGGTGATGGTGATGATGATGATGATGACGATGATGATGATGATGATGATGATGATGATGATGATGATGATGACGATGATGATGCTGCTGCTGATGATGGTGATGCTGATGCTGATGCTGATGATGCTGCTGCTGCTGATGATGATGATGATGCTGGTGATGACGATGATGATGATGCTGGTGATGATGATGATGATGATGATGACGGTCCCCGCGTCTGAAGGGGTCAGGAGCAATGATGATGATGATGATGATGATGATGATGGTGATGGTGATGGTGATGGTAAATATGATGATGATAATAGTGATGCTGATCATGGTGCTGCTGATGATGATGATCATCATCATGATGATGCGGATGATGATGATGCTGATGATGCTGCTGCTGATGATGATGATCATGATGATGATGCTGATGATTATGATGATGATGATGATGATGATGATGATGATGATGATGGTGATGATGATGATGTTGCTGATGATGATGACGACGACGATGATGACGATGATGCTGAGAATGAAGTGCCCCCAAGCGCAGTTCTCTGGGGTCGCCACGTGCGCCGTCCTGGCCCTTGGCCGGGGAGGAGCGCGCACCGACCCCAGTTATAGGCCCGGGGTGCCACTGGCCGGGCCAGGCCCGCGTGCACAGTTCTCGCCGCGCCCGAGGCTGCGGCGGACAGCCTGCCCTTTCAGCGGAGGGGGTGGCCGCGCGCGAAGGGGGGCACCGGGACACACGCAAGGAAGCAGAGACACGTGGAAGGATACCCTGTAGTTTCTGACATCTTTTCTGGGTCTTCGTCGCCCCCCACCCTCTCCACTTCCCAAAAGTTCCCCATGCGTTCTCTGGGACATCGGCGATTCTCATTGTGTCTGCATGCTTTAGGGGGCAAACAGGCATACCTCGCTTTTGACCACCCTCGCATCCAAGAGATGCCAAGCGATGCCAAACTACGGCCAGCACTGGTTAGGCCGCTTGACGAGGAGGCGCGTGGTATGACTTGGTTTTGCCTGGAAGCGAAAGCGGGGTAGGTAATTCACGCTGATGCGTTTTCCTCTCCTGGGGATAGCCGCACCACTGGACGCTCCTTGCCTCTCGGCGGCTGGCCGCACCGCCAGGCAAAAAAAGCGGGGCACGCGCAGGGTGGTGCCCTACGGGCGGGCCGGGGGGGAGGTGCCGCCCACCAGTGGGCGCTCGGGGGGGGTTGGGGGGGGGAGGTCTTCGGGGGGGGTATGGGGCGGGGGAGGGGGGGGTGTTCGGGAGGGGGGGGGGGTTCGGGAGGGTTCGGGAGGGGGGAGGTGCCGCGTCGGGGCGGGGTTGGGGGGGGGAGGTCTTCGGGGGGGGGATAGGGGTCGGGGGAGAGGGGGGGGTTCGGGAGGGGGGTGACTTATCGTTTCTCGCGAACGGACGTTTGGGTTTCCCGTGTCCCGACTCTGGGGGTTTCCCGTGTGCGGACGCCCGGGTTTCCCGGGTTGCGACCCGGGGTTCGGGAGGGGTTCGGGAGGGGGGGGGTCGGAGGGGTGTGGGTCCCCTCGGTTTCCGACCCCCCCCCCTCAGGGTCTTGTTTCGGGAGGGAGGGCCCCTCGGTTCTTCGACCCCCCCATCAGGGATTTTTGTGCGGCGCAGCCGCGGTGGATCGCGCCCCCTCAGCCGCAACGACACGAGGAAAGACTGCGCAAGGCCGTCCCAATTACCCCTCGGCCGTGGGCCATGGACTTCCAACTCTGGCTTCGACCTGGGCGCCCAAGGGCCTTGCGTTCCCACCGCGCAACCTTGCGATCCGATCGCACCGTAATTGGCCCTCGCCCTCCTTTCTGGTCCGCTGCCCACCCCCGCTACACGCCGCACTCTACGCGGGGGGATCGACTGCGCACGGCATCGTATCTGGCGTCGCTTCTTCGTCCTATCTGTTGAGATCTGTCCCAAGGCTGCATCGGAGCCTCAAAGGAGGGGCCCAAGAGGCAAAACAGGGAGCTCGAACTGGCCACAGGAGCCATCCAGCCCAAGATGGCCCCCGAGACTGTCAGCGGGCCCGAGAAAGCCTTCAAACAAGACCCCAGGAGGCCTCAAGAGGCTCCCGAGAGGACCCCGAAGATACCCTGAGGAACCTCTGGTCCATGTCTGACCTCGGGCCTAAAATCTGTTTGCACTTTGTGGGCCCCGGAAACGGCAGGGCCGTTTTTTTCACCGCTTCCAAAAAAATGTCAATGGAAAATGGAAACGGCAAAACAACGGCGACCGGAAACGGCAAAAAAACGGCTCCAGGATTGGAACTGGAGGCGGAACCGGTCAAAAAACGGCGACGGAACCGGTAAAACAACGGCGTCGGAACAACGGCGTCGGAACCAGCGAAATAACGTCAGAACGGAACCGGTAAAAAAACGACCCTGTCGTTTCCAGGGCCCACTAAGCCTCTGGTCCATCTCTGACCTCGGGCCTAAGATATGTTTGCATGCCTGCGTCCGACCGGACTCCGAGCGACGAGCAGGTCGGCGATCACAAGCAAGTTGCCTGGTGGTCGCGCGCGACATCCAGGGCCAGATCGCGCGGCGGCCAAAGCTTCGTAGACTGTGCCTGGGCATTTTTGAAGGGGCCCTGGGACACACAAATAAAAAGACACAAATAGCAGGACTCCCCACACGTCCTCTACCTTCTAGGTCTTTGTCTTCCCCCCACTTCCCATACGTTCCCAAATCTTCCCTGGGAGTGGACGATGCATTGTGTCTGTGTGTTCTTTCCCCTCCTGAATGTGTTGTGTCCCTCCCCTGGCCCCGCTACACGCGACACGATCGAGCAACTCGACTCCACCCTCGGCCACCCGAGAGCCCGACCCTGGCCTCCCGAGGCTGCGGCGATCCGCAGGCCGAGAGACGGAGCGCCCGTCTGGACGGAGGTGATCCCACCGCGAGCGCGCCCTTTTGACCGCCACCTCCCTCGCGGGCCCCTTCAGCTCTGCCTCCTCCTGCTGTGCCGGCACCCCCGTCCTCCCGTTCCTTCTTCCCCTTCTCCTCGTCCTTCCCCGCCTCCTCCTCCTCCTCATCCTCCTCCTTCTCGCTTCTCGCTTCTCGCTTCTCGCTTCTCGCTTCCCCTCCTCCTCCTCCTCCTTCTCCTCATCGTCCTTGCCCCTCCCAAACACCAGCATTTGCAACGATCTGGAAGTAGCGTGCGCCGAAAGAGGGGGATGGGAAGAGGGGGTGCACACCATGGCGCGAGGCGTGTAGGCAGACGGGTGGGGGCCAGCGGATGCTTGGAAAGCAAAGAAGGGACTACGAGCTCAGGGAGATACCATGGCCCCGACCATGATAGCTGCGCCCCCTAGTCCGTCCGCCCCTCTTGGACGCCCCCGACGAATATCGGAGGAGGGCAACGTGAGACAACGGCCGTGAGACAACGGTGGCCAAATCGGCTCAAAATCGGTCCCCGGACCTCTCCCGGGGTCCAAACGCAGCGATTTTTCACGTTGCGTCCAGCCGTGTCGACGAGGAGTCCCCTCGGAGGCGAAAAAGGCAAAAACGTCACCCTTGTCTCACCCTGCCCTGCTCTGAGAATAGCGGCAGCTGGGGACCCTCTGCCCAGCGCATGCGCCAGCAAGAGGAATACTCCATCCACTCCGCCGCCTGCTCGGGCCCGATCTCGCCCTCGCCCTCGCCGTCGTCGCCCCGCCGCGGCTCCAGCACCACCTCGCCGGGTGCCTCGCTCGGCACGCCCGAAAAGGGGTACGTGAGAACGAATGGAACGGTGCCCAACGGCAAGCGTGGCCCAGATGCGGGCAATGGGTATATCCACATCCAGTGAGTCTTGGAATTTTGGGCGACCTTCCCCAGAAACTGGAGGCGCACTGGATATGGATAAACATCTGGCCCCCTAAAGGCTCGATGTTTATCCATATCCAGTGCGACTCGGCCTTGCGGTACCCCTTCCCAAAGATTCCAAGACGCTCTGGACATGGATAGAGATATTGCCCGCACCAGACCCGACGCAGCGGCCGCTGCCGTGCGAGCCAGGGTCTGTCCGTTATCCACGGGCCGCGGAGCCGACCTCCCTGGACCTCGGCAGGCGGGGGACGTGGATACGCTCGAGCCCCGGAGTCCCAAATGAGTGATCCCGAGTCGAGGGTTCGAGTGGAATAGGTCCCCGATTGTCGGGGTCCTCCCAGATATCAGGATCGTGGATACACTCGGGGATGTGGATACACTCGAGGATTGGCTCTTCCATCTGGATGTGGATACACTCGAGGGTTCACGAGACCCCCCCCCCAGATGGGAGAGGTCCCCGGATTGTCGGGGTCCTCCCAGATATCAGGATGAGGGGCGACGACGACGACGACAAAGGCGACGACCCCTGGATTTTCCTGGAGGCCACGCCCCCCTCTTCCTCCTCCTCCTCCTCCTCCTCCTCCTCCTCCTTCTCCTCCTCCTCATCCCACCGCATGCCCATTTCGGCACACCCCTCACGCGATTCGTGGCCCGACACGGAGCTCAGCCCAAGGCCCCAGTAGCACAGTTCACCTGCGTCCACCCCGCCCACCGCATGTCCGTTTTGTGACACCCCTCACACGATTCCTGGCTCCATAGGGAGCTCCACCCAAGGCCCCAGTGTTAAAATTCGCATGCATCCACCCCGCCCACCGCATGCCCATTCCGGCACACCCCTCACGCGGCCCCAAGAGGAGCTCCACGTGTGTCCACCCCGCCCACCGCATGCCCATTTCGGCACACCCCTCAAAGTTCGTGGCCCCATAGGGAGCTCCTCCAAGGCCCCAATGGAACAATTCACGTGCGTCCTCCTCCTCCCACCGCATGCCCAGGTCGGCACACCCTCACACGGTTCGTGGCCCCACAGGGAGCTCCGCCGAAGCACCCCACCGGCACAGGTCACCTGCGTCCACCCCGCCCACCGCATGCCCATTTCGGCACACCCCTCAAAGTTCGTGGCCCCATGGGGAGCTCCGCCCAAGGCCCCAATGACACAGTTCACATGCGCCCACCCCGCCCACCGCATGTCCATGTCGGCACACCCCTCACACGATTCGTGGCCCCACAATGAGCTCCGCCCAAGGCCCCAGTGGCACAGTTCACATGCGTCCACCCCGCCCACCGCATGCCCATGTCGGTACACCTCTCACACGCGTTGTTGCTCCATAGGGAGCTCCACCCAAGGCCCAAAAAGCACAATGCACATGCGTCCACCCCGCCCACCGCATGCCCGTGTCGGCACACCCCTCACGCGGTTCGTGGCCCCATAGGGAGCTCCACCCAAGGCCCCAGTGGCAGAATTCACATGCGTCCACCCCGCCCACCACATGTCCATTTCGGCACACCCCTCACACGGCTCGTGGCCCCAACGGGAGCTCCACCCTAGGCCCCAGTGGCACAATTCATATGCCTTCCCCCGCCCACCGCATGCCCATTTCGGCACACCCTCACACGATTCGTGGCCCCATAGGGAGCTCCGCCCAAGGCTCCAGTGGCACAGTTCATCTGCGTCCACCCCGCCCACCGCATGCCCATTTCGGTACACCCCTCACATGCTTTGTTGCTCCATAGGGAGCTCCACCAAAGGCCCCAATGACACAGTTCACATGCGTCCACCCCGCCCACCACATGTCATGTCGGCATACCCCTCACGCGGTTCGTGGCCCCATAGGAGCTATGCCCAAGGCCCCAGTGGCACAGTTCACGAGCCCTTCCTGCCCACCGCATGTCCATTGCAGCACACCCCTCACACGATTCGTGGCCCCATAGGGAGCTCCGCCCAAGGCCCCAGCGGCACAGGTCACCTGCGTCCACCCCGCCCACCGCATGCCTGTTTCGGCACACCCCTCACACGATTCGTGACCCCATAGGGAGCTCCGCCCAAGGCCCCAGCGGCACAGGTCACCTGCGTCCACCCCGCCCACCGCATGCCCATTCCGGCACACCCCTCACACGATTCGTGACCCCATAGGGAGCTCCGCCCAAGGCCCCAGCGGCAGATGTCACATGCGTCCTCCCCGCCCACGGCATGTCCACTTCGGCACACCCCTCACACGGCTCCTGGCCCCACAATGAGCTCCGCCCACGGCCCCAGTGGCACAGTTCACATGCTACTCCCCGCCCACGGCATGTCCACTTCGGCACACCCCTCACGCGCTTCGTGGCCCCATAAGGAACTCCACCAAAGGCACCAGTGGCACTCCGTAGCCATTTTGGCTCCAGCTGCCTCCCCCCCTTAATTACGCGTTCGCGGGGGCCCGTGCGATGACGACTACGGGGGGCCGCCCGTCCTCGTGGAGGCCCAATGCGACTCGTTTGTCGGACACCGCTGATGCGGCGAGGCGTCTCGCCCGCCGCAGGCGCCGCGATGCCTGCGAGGCGTCGCGCGCGGGGGCGGCCGCGCCGAGCAGGCCGCGCTGCCCGCGCTGGTCGCAGCAGCCGCACAGCGGCGCGTCCCAGGCAGGGCGCGCCGGCGGCGCCACGCTGCCCTCGGCGCGCGCCTCCTCGCGGGCTCCGCCGCGCCTCGGAGGCCGAGCTGGCGCGGGCGGCAGCGGGGGAGCGCCTCGGGCAGCAGGGCCGCGGCACCGCTCCCGCTGTCCCGAGGCCGGCGTCGCCGCTGCTGAAGTCGGATGCCCTGTCGTTCGCTCCTGCGCACGGGCCGCCTCGGATGTGCACTGGCGGTGCCGCGGCCTTCTCCCCCGCCGCGGTGGCGGAGCACGTGGCGGACGTCGTGCAGCCCCAGGCCGCGGAGTCCCAGCACCCCCCGTCCGAGGAGGCGCCGTGCGCGTCTCAACTCTTTTTGTTCGCTCTCTCCGCCATCTTCGCCTTCGTTGGTGGGTGGTGGGGAGGTCCTGGAATGCGAGGTGGAAGAGGACATCCCTGGCCCGTCGTCGCTGCACGGCGAGGCGGACCTCCAGGGCTCGGACGAGGCCAGCGTCTCCCCGCCGCTGCCGGCGCTGCCCGTGGAGCGCGAGGCGGCGCCGCCTTCGTCTGCATGCACCCTGGAGGCGGGGGGAGGGCTCTGCCAGCAGCCGACCTGTCAGCGACGGTTCGGCCTACACCTCAGCGCTCTTGCATTCACTGGGGACGGCCCCGATGGGCGCCAGATCGGCGCCTCCGCCACGTCTGGATGAGCGGCCGCTGCGCCGCCGCGCGACGAGGGAGGAGGAGCTAGACACCTTTCGTGAGGCTCCCGCCCCAACTCTCGGGCCTGCCTCCACCCTGGACCAGCGTTTCCGCGAGATGGAGGTACAGTCGAGGCGTTGACCTAAGGAACCCTAAATAAGGAACGAGGCCCTTTTTTTCCATAAGTTAAACTTCGATTTCGCATCGAAAACCAAAGGAAAATTCAAGGCAACACGGAGCCCCTCCCCAACGAAAAGGGTTCCTTCTTCAGGGCCCCGACTATAGACATGGATCGAGGCGATGGCGGGCCTCGACGTCGAGCAGCGGCGCACCTGGCGAGGCGACGTGGCTGGCCTGGCAGGTGGCCCGCACCGAGGTAATCCTCGCCGCTCTCTCCCTCACGATGCTCGCCGTGGCGTGCCGGCGCGGTTCTCTGTGCGCGAGGAGGGCACGACCCTCGTCGACGCCCTGAGCCTCATGCACGATGCCTTCGGAGGCATCGAGGGCAGGCATCATGGTCTCGCCCTGATCGCTGGGAGGAACAGCACCTATACTGTCACACAGGCCGTGTGCGCGGTGGCCGTGGGTTGTCTTTGTACGAGCGGGTTCGAAGCGAGCTGGAGCTCTGACGTCGGCATACTTGTCAGAATGCTGCTGGCAAAGCGGTCGCTGGACTTGGCGCTGCTTGTCGGCGGCACGCCCGTTGGGGGTCTGTGCCGTTCGCAGCCCTACCCTTCGGCGAGAGCTCTAATGGGAGCAGCTGGGAGCAAGGGCGTCTATACCCAGGTCGACTGGAGCACTCTGCAGGTCTCTCTGTGACATTTTGCGGTTTTATTGTCCGGTCATGTATCGTCGCTTGTGCATTGTCATTGCCACGCCATGCCATATTGTGTTGGACGTATATTCTACAATACTGTGCTGTCGCCTCGGCTTCGCTCATATTGTTCGGCGTTTACACGTTGGCGTGAAGGCTTGGAAACGTTCCCCATTGCGGGCAGTGCGTTTTGAGGGTTGCTCGATTTCACTCGTGCTTGATTGTGCGTTTCCCTGTCGATTGGGTACGCTACTTGTCGTTATCGGCGCAGGACGTGGCATGTCCCCTCGAATTAGCGGAGCAGGGTGTTCCCAGATGGTCGGTCAGCGCTTATGGGCTTCTCAATCGCAGTGGGCACCTCAGTTGAGCCGTGTGCAGTCGGCCTGTCTCTCTTCTCACGCTTGCGCGTAAGCCGTAGCAGCCGTGGCGAGGGGTTGCCGCAGGCAGGGCGTTCCCTACCTCGCGCTCACCCTTGCCCTGAGGCTGACGTCTTCCGCTTGCTCGGGCCCACAGCGGCTCGGGCCAGGCCGCTGCGGCCGCCAGAACCCAGAGCTCGCGCCGCGCGAGCCTGGCTACACAACAAAAAAAAGGCACCAGCGGCACAATTCACATGCTCCTCCCCGCCTACCGCATGCATATTTGAACACACCCCTCACACGGTTCGTGGCCCCAAAGGGAGCTCCACCCAATTTCAGTGATACTGGCACTGCACGAGAGTCTCCTCCAACCCCTCTCCGCAGCTGTTCAATACGAATGCTACTCTCACACTTCAAAACTTCCCATGACACTGGCGTGCAGGGTGATGCTGGATCCCCGCTTGAAGAGAAAATAACCCTCACGCGGATCTTGGCCTTGTAAGTCTCTGGCCCCACGCCACGGTTCGTGGTCCGAGGCGGGAGGTCAGCCGGAAGGTGGGCCCAGAACGCGGCATCCACAGCTGCTTATGGCTGGGTCTTCGTCACGATGATTTGTCTGGGGGGCCGGCGCTGGATCTCTCACGTCCACATCTGCCGCGCCCTGGATTTCAGGAAGAGCGGTTCTACAGGCGGCGATGTGGACAAGAACCTGGTTCGCATGTTGAGCAGGCGACGTCCGTCTGAAATGGACACCGCCCGCTGCGACACCGACAAGGAGTGCTGTCTGTTCAGAATGGGCAAGACCTGCTGCCAGTCTTCGTTCTCGTTCTTTCCCTCACCTCGGGCGGGTGGTAATGGGGGGTGGCCCAAAAGGGGGGTGAAGAAAAAGACCCTCAAGGGGCCCTTCAGGGCACCACCAACCAGCTCCAAGAGGGGTCTTGAAAGGCCCGTTTGTCTTCACCCAGCGTTTGGGTACCACCCACCCGAAGAAATTTGGGGGAGCAAACAAATGCCGGTACCGATCCTCCCAGGACTCCGAGGCGGATCCTGCTTCCTCTCCTCCTCCTCCTTCTCCTCCCCCCTCCTCCTACTCCTCCTCCTCCTCCTCCTCTTTGCCCTCCTCCTTGCCCTCCTCCTTGCCCTCCTCCTTGCCCTCCTCCTTGCCCTCCTCCTCCCCTCCTCCTCCTCCTCCTCCTCCTCCTCCTCCTCCTCCTCCTCCTCGTCAACAATTACATTAACAATTACCCAATATGAATATACTCTCCCTCTTCTCCTGATGGCGTCCGGGTGATGGCTGCGCACCCTCCGCGTACTGTTTTTTACACACAGGATGCCCGGGAAATCCCGGGAAACGACTCTCGCTGAGGCGCCGGCGTCATTTGTTCCAAAAGTGCTGCTCTCGTTGAGGCGCCGGCCTCATTTCTGCTCCCGAATCCTTCCCCTGATGGCGTCCGGGTGATGGCCGCGCACCCTCCGCGTACTGTTTTTTTACACAGGATGCCCGGGAAATCCCGGGAAACGACTCTCGCTGAGGCGCCGGCGTCATTTTTTCCAAAAATGCTGCTCTCGTTGAGGCGCCGGCCTCATTTCTGCTCCCGAATCGTTCCGAATCGTGCTCCCGCTGCAGCGTGGGCCTCATTTTCGGATCGGTGTTTGGCCTCCGTCGTTCAGGATGGCGTTCTCGCCCCAGCGCGGGCCTTTTTCTCGCGCGCCCATCCGCCCGCCACCACCGCGCCGCACCGCCACCACCACCACCACCACCACCACCACCAACCACCACCACCACCAGCACCAGCACCACCACCACCAGCACCACCACCACCATCACCAGCACCACCACCACCACCATCACCACCACCACCACCACCACCACTACCACCACCACCACCACCACCACGACAACCACGCACACACGCACGCACGCACGTGCACCACCACCCAGTACGCACGCGCGCGCGGAGCCACAGGTCCGCTACGACACGCGTCCGCGGATAGAGAGAATCAGCGCCATGGTAAGGGATGGGAGGGAGGGGTAGGACGTCAGATATGACGCGAGCGCACCTAGCTTGTCTGAATACTACTCTCCTCTCTCCCCTGGAGATGTCCAGGAAATGGCCGGCCACTCTTCGCGTACTCGTCTTTTACACGCAAGAATCCCGGGAACGGGTTTTCGCTGGGAGTTGTCTTCGAAATGATGCTCTCGCTGAGGCGCTGGATTCATTTTGGAGCCACCGCTCGTTCTGAATCGTGCTCCCGCTGCAGCCCTGGCCTCATTTCCGCGCTTCCGCACGATCCGAATCGTGCGCCCGCTGCAGCGCTGGCGTCATCATTTCCAGCGCAATGCCACGGCATGGTTCAAAATCTAGAAAAGCCCCCCCCCCCGAAAAAATCATCGGAAGTGATTACACATTCGGTGTCGGCTCGTTGATTCTATGGGTCGCAGAAGCACCCTCCACTTTGAAGCGTCGCCAAGCATGCTATGTCAGGCTCCGCGTCCTCAGAATCGTGCTCCCGCTGCAGCGCTGGCCTCATTTCCGCGCTTCCGATCGTTCAGACTCGTGCTCCCGCTGCAGCGCTGGCGTCATTATTTCAAGTGCCATGCCACGGCATGGTGTCGGTCCTTCCAACTAGGCCCCAAAATCTACACCATGGCCTCCCGAAGGGACCATAGGAAGTGATTACACATTCGGTATCGATTCGTGGATTTGTTTGGCCGCAGAAGCCTCCCCCGTCTTCGACACCATGCTATGCCATGTAATGCTATGCCATACTGCGACATCCGAATGTGCGAATCTGAGCACCTCCATAGTTCTGGGCCCCCGGTCTACAAGGGCCCCACGGACTACAAACTAGGGCCCGCCACCCGGACTCGGGGACCCCCCCGCCGGACTACAAGCACCCCCCCCGGACTACAAGGGCCCCCCGGGCTACAGCCACCGCCTGGCCACTTTGCCTGCGCCCTTTGCATGGGGCCCTTTGCCTGGTCCTTTGCACGGGCACACAGCGGGCCACGCGCGCAACTGCGGCCGTTTTGCCTGGCCCTTTGCATGGGGCGCATGTCCGCGGTCGTTGAGCTGGACGTCGCCCCGCGAAGATCAGTGCCCCCCCCAAAAAAAACTACAGGACCCCCCCTTGGACTACAAGGGCCTCCCCCCCGGACTACAACGGCCCCCCCCCTTCGGACTACAACCCCCCCCCCCCGGACGACTACAGGACCCCCCCCCCGACTACAGGGCCCCCCCCCGACTACGGGGCCCCCTCCCGGACCATTGGTCACCCCAGAACTATTGAGGTACTCAGAGTAGAGAGGAGATCTACACCATGGTAAGGGATGGGAAGAAGGGGTAGAACGTCAGATATGACGCGAACGCACCTAGCTTGTCCCCCTCCCTCCGGCTCCTCCTCCTCCTCCGCCTCCTCCTCCCTCCTCCTCCTACTCCTCCTCCTCCTACTCCTCCTACTCCTCCTACACCTCCTCCTCCTCCGCCTCCTCCTCCTCTTCCTCTTCCTCTTCTTCCTCATCCTCCTCCATCGCCTCCTCCTCCTCATCATCATCATCATCATCAGCATCATCATCATCAGCATCATCATCATCATCATCATCATCATCATCATCATCATCATCAGCATCATCATCATCATCAGCATCATCATCATCATCATCATCAGCATCATTAACATCATCATCATCATCATCATCATCATCATCATCATCATCATCATCATCATCGTCATCATCGTCATCATCAACATCATCAGCATCATCACCATCACCATCACCATCACCATCACCATCACCATTACCATCAGCAGCATCATCAACATCGTCCTCATCATCATCCTCATCAACATCATGATCTCATCATCAGCATCATCATCATCACCATCATCCTCAATCATGAATCCTCAATCACTAACGTTCACCACCATCATCAGCATCATCATAATGATTGTCATCATGATCAGCATCATCATCATCAGCATCCTCGTCATCAACATCACCATCAGCATCATCCTCATCATCAGCAGCATCCCTCTCCTCCTCCGCCTCCAATCCTCCAGCTCCTCTTCCTCCTCCTCCCCCTCCAGCTTCACCTCCGCCTCCTCCTCCCTCCCGGCTCCTCCTCGCCCTCCTCCTCCTCCTCCTGTTCCTCTTCCTCCTTTCTCCTCCTCCCCCTCCTCCTCATCCTCCTCCTTCTCCTCTTCTTCTCCCTCTGCGTCTTCCTGCTCCTCCTCGTCCTCTTCCTCTCCCTCTTCCCCTTCCTCCTCCTCCTCTTCCTCCTGATCCTCCTTCTCCTTCTCCTCCTCCTCCTCCTCCTCCTCCTCCTCGTCCTCTTCCTCCTCCTCCTCTCCTCCTCCTCCCCCTCGTCCTCCTCCTCCTTCGCCTCTTCCTCTCCCTCTTCCTCCTCCGCCTCCTCTTCCTCTTCCTCTTCCCCTTCCTCTTCCTCGTCCTCCTGTTCCTCCTTCTCCTCATCCTCCTCCTCCTTCATCTCCTCCTCCTCCTCCTCCTCCTCCTCCTCCTCCCTCTTCCAATTCCTGTTCCTCATCCCCTTCCTCTTCTCCTTCTCCTCCTGCGCCTTTTCATTCTCATTATCATCATCATCATCAGCAGCATCACCTTCAGCTTCAGCATCAGCATCAGCATCATCATCAGCAGCAGCAGCAGCATTGTCATTATAATCATCATCATGAGCATCAACAACGTCAGCATCAGCATCATCAACATCGTCAACATCCTCATCGGCACCAGCACCATCATCACCAGCAGAAGCAACGTCATCGTCATCGTCATCATCATCATCATCATCATCAGCAGCAGCAGCATCATCATCGCCATCATCCTCACCATCAGCATGATCATCATCATCACCCCCATGATCCTCATCATCCTCCTCATCATCAGCCTCATCATCATCATCAGCATCATCAGCATCAGCATCAGCATCAGCATCAGCAACAGCAGCATCATCATCGTCATCATCATCATCATAATCATCATCATGATCATGATCATCATCATCATGATCATGATCATGATCATGATCATCATCATCATCATCATCATCATCATCATCATCATCATCCTCATCATCATCAGCATCATCATCAGCATCATCATCATCACCTTCATCGTCATCC